>PVJX010012593.1:0-49855 GCA_004027295.1 Dolichotis patagonum
TCTTCAATCTGGCTGAGTCAACAGTGATAACATTCCTGTGGTTTTTAGCTTTAAAAGCCATCTCCTTTAGCTGTAAGGCGCGCAGTCTTTGGGTCGATCCTGAGGAGACTGTGTCGCTAGGCCTAGAAATAAAAGCCTTTGCTCCCCAAATTTGGTTTCTTGCTTCCTTGGATTTTATTCCGGGGTCCGAGCTATCACATTTTAAAATTACAAATTGAGTTTTTAGATAAAATTTCAAGCTACTTTTAAAAATTTCAAGATCCTTTTAAAGCAGAACAATTAACAAATAAATTTAAAAGCTATTCTCCAAAAGCACAGCAAAATAAAAATATTTCTATAAGATTGATCTAGAAAACAATGAGAAAGTATAAATTACATTCAGAATAGTGCAAGTGATATTTCACATAGAGAGGGCCAAATTTTAGACATAGCAGTAATTTTAAATAGTAAAGTGAACTCCTGTGTACTTGTACGTCAGTTTCAGTAATTACCATTTTTGTTTTCAATCTGTCTCTCTCTCTTCTTTCTCTCCTTATATTCTGTGTCTGTCTCTGGCCCCATCTCCTTCACTCTCTGTCTCTCCGTATCTGTCTCTGTTGCTTTCCGTATATTTATTGGTCATGTGTGATTCTTCAGAGAATGTTTATTCATTTCAGTTGTTCACTTTTTCAAATTAGGTCTTTTATTTTGGAGTGTCTAATTTTTTGAGTTCTTTATATATGGTAAATGTTAATCTTCTAAAGAATAGCTGGAAAAGACTTTTTCCCATTCTTTACATTGTCTCTTCACTCTACTGGTTGTTTACTTTGCTGTACAGAAGCTTTCTAATTTGATACGATCCCATTTGTTGATTCTTGATGTTTTTTCTTGTGCAACTGGAGTTTTGTTTTTCAGAAAAATGTTTGCTTATGCTTATGTCTTGAAGGGTTTTCCCTATTTTATTTTCTAGCAGATAGTTTCTGTTTTGACATTTAGATCTTTGATCTACTTTTAGTTTAGTATTTATTGAGATATGTGTACTTAGATTCAATGTTCTGCTTGTGGGTAACCATTTTTCCCAGTCCATTTTAAAAAAGAAGCTATCTTTCCTCTAGTGTATGTTTGGCGCCTTTGCCAAATACCAAATAGCTGAGTGTGCTTGGGGTTCTTTCAGCATCCTCTATTCTGCTCCATTGATCTACATATTGTTTTGTGCCAGTATCATGGTGTTTTTTTTTATCATTGTAGCTTTGAACCATAATTTCATTTTTAATTCTTTTTTATTTTAAAGAGAATAAAACCAATAAAAACAAAACAGTGTATGTGATACAGGGCTTCCAAACACAATAATAGGAAATCAACAGTGGCTATCAGAATTCCTCTTGTTGTCTTCAAAATAACTGCCCATACCATCAAACATAGGAACATCAAACAAAATAGGACAGAATAGAACCAATAAAAATATAACAATGAATGCAATACAAGATTTCAAAACAAGATTATAGTGAATCCAAAATAGCCACCATAATATATCTTGTTATCCTTGAAATAGCTGCCCATGCCGTCAGATAGAATAAAATCAAACAAGACAAAACAGAATGACACCAAACAAATGAAAATGATACAGGACTTTAAAACAAAATAATAGGAAATTATCAATGACTACCACCTTCAGAAGGAGATTCCCCCATAGATGCTATACTATGTATTGTTATCATCTAAACAGGTAATCAGATTACCAGTTTTAGGCTTACAAAGTCAATGAAACACTCAACACTACAAGCATTAAGTTATATTTTACTTCAATAGCTATCATCTCAGCCTGTGTTTCTTTGGATCATCTGGTCGCTCACAGTAGTGGGCTGGGGAAGACCTTGGCTCTTCTTGTCTCCCACGCCTGCACACTGGGAGGGGCTGATGTCTGGTTGTCCTCTCCACTGCCCGTGCATGGCGGTGACTCACAGGAAGATGCTGGCTTCTTTGTCTCCTCTCTGAGGCCCACGAATGGCATAGACTAACACGTAGTGGCTGGCTGTAATATAATTTCAAATCCAGGATTATGATGGCTTCTGTTTTGCTTTCATTATACAGGCTGTTTTTGCTATTCTTGGTTTCTTCTGATTCCACAGAAATTTTAGGATTATTTTCTCTAAATCTGTAAGGAATACTGATGCTATTTTGATTGGGTTTATATTGAGTTTACATATGTGTTTTGGAGGTATGGCCATTTTGATTATATTGATTCTTCATATCTAGAAACATGGAATATCTTTTTATTTTCTGCTGTTTTCTTCAATCTCCTTTTATACAGTGATGTAGATTTCATTGTAGAAGTCTTTTACTTCTTTGGTTACTTTAATTCCAAAATATTTACTCTTTCTTGATGCTATTTTGAATGGTATTGTTTTCCTAATTTCTTTCTCAGTAAGTTCATAGGAATGCTATTGACTTTTGTGTTGGCTTTGCCTCCTGCTATATTGCTAAATTTGCCAATTAATTCTAGGAATTTTGTAGAATTTCCTTGGATATTGTAAATACAGGATCATATTATCTATAGGTAATGATAATTTGACTTCTTCCTTTTCTGTACATATTCTTTTTATTTTTTTCTTTTGTCTGATAGCTCTGGGTGATATTTTGAGGACTACATTGAACAGGAAAAATGACAGTGGACATCCTGGTCTTGCTTCTGATTTTAGAGGGAAAACTTTAAGAATTTACTCATTTAATGTTATGTTGGCCATAGATTTATGATAAATGACTCATATCAGATTAAGATAAAGTCCTTCTATACCTATTCTATTCTGGGTTTTATTTTATCATGAAAAGCTCTGTATTTTGTCAAAGGCTTTTTCTATATCTATTGAAATGTTCTTTAGATTTTTGTTGCTTCTATTTATGTGATGTATTACATTTATTGTTTTACATATGTTGAGACATTCTTGTAACCTTGGGATGAAGCCAAGTTGACCATGATGAGTGATCTTTTTGATGATTTGTTGCATTCTGTTTGCCAATAATTTATTGAGGATTCTTGGATGCAAGTTTATTAGACAGATTGACTTATAGTTTTCTGTTTTGATTGGGTCCTTGTCTAGTTTGGAATCAGGATAATGCTACATTCCAGGAAAGACTTTAGGAGTACTGCTTCCCTTTTGTTTTATTAAAGAGTTTGAAACAGAGCATGGTGGCACAGGCCTATAATCCCAGCACTTGGGGGACTGAGACAGGAGGATCATTGTGAGTTCAACGCCAGCCTGGGCTACCAAGTGAGTTTATAGCTTGAACTGCTTAGTGAGACCCTGTCTCAAAACGATGGAAAAAAAAAAAAGAGTTTGAGGAGAATTGGTGTTAGATCTTCCCTAAAGTTCTGTAAACTTCAACCATGAATCATCAGGACCTATCCTTCTCTTAGTTGGTAGATTTTTTTAAAATTATGCCTTCATTTTTTTGTTATTATTGAATTATTCAGGTCTTTAAAATCTTAGATCAGATAATTCATATGATCTAGGAATCTATCTATTTCTTCTAAGTTCTCGAATGTTTGATGTACATATTTGTGAAGGAGTTACTAATAATCTTCTATATTTTGACTGTGTCCATTGTGATTTTACTTTTTTATTTCTAATTGCATTGATATGAGTCTTTTCCTCCATTTTTGAGTAAGGTTGGCTAAGGTTTTGTTTATTTTGTTTATTTCTTCAAAGAACAAGTTCTTCAACTCATTGATGCTTTGTATTTTTTTTTAAAATCTTAATTTCACTGTTTTCTGCTCTGTTATTTGTAATTTACTTTCTTGTACTGGCTTTGGGTTTGGATTGTTCTTGTTTCTCTAGAAACTTCAGTTAAATTATTAAGTTATTTACTTAGTCGTGCTTTGTTTTCCTGATCTGGGCATTACAGCTATAAACTTCCCACACTGGGCTGCTTTCATTACATACATTAAGTTCTGGTGTGTTGTACTGGCATTATAATTTAACTATAGGAAGAAATTATTTCATAATGTCTTCTGTGACTCATTGATTTTTCAAGAGTATGTTGTTTAATTTCCATATTTTTACATAATTTCTGTTTCTTTTGCCTTTGAGTTGTACTTTCATTCCACAAGTATCTGATAATATTTATGACACAATTACTTTTTTTTGCATTTCCATAAGCAAGTTTTATTGGCTAGTATGTGCTCTATTTTTGTAAAAGTTCCACATGCTGCTGAGAAGAATGTATTGGATGGAACACCCTGTAGATATCTATTAAGTTCATTTGTTCAAAGGTTAGTTCAAGTTGATACTTGTTGGGTTTTTTTTGGTCTGGTTGATTTGTCTATTTTTGGTTGAGATCCTCCATTATAATATCATTGATATTTATCCGATCCTTTATGATCCTCAGTAGTGTTTGCTTAATGAAGTTGTTTCAGTGCATATATGTTTATAATTATTATCTTTTCTTGTTGAATGGTTCCCTTAACCAATATGTAGTGACCTTATTTTCCTCTTCTGATCATTTTTCACATGAAGTCCACTTTGTTTAAAATTGGAAAGCTGCTCCTGCTTTTCTTTGGTTTCCCACTGCATTGCATGTAGTTTTCCATCCTTTGATTTTTAGTCTGAGTTTCTTTTGGGGTTAAATATGTTTCTTGGATACAGCATATCATCAGATTTTGATTTTTTAATCCATTCTGCCAGCCTGAGTCTTTTAATTGATGAATTGAGACCATTCACGTTGAGAGCTATTATTGATATATGTTGGCTTATTCTTGTCATTGAGTTGTTTTCCTATTACTGATTCCCTTTCTTTCTTTTCTACTGAACAGCTAATCCTACCTGGTTTTTCTGTCTGACCTTTTGTCATTGATACTTTTGTTGTATATTTCTAGGTTATCCTTGAGGATTTTTTGGAATGCTGCTTTGGTAGTCATGAATTTCTTTAGGTGCTCTTTATCATGGAAATATCTTATTTCTCCAACAATTTTGAAAGATAGTTTTGTAGGATGTATCAATCTGGGCTGGAAACTGTTCTATCTATTCTGACCTTAAGGTTTGTGTTGAGAAGCCTGCAGTAATCCTAGTAGCTTTACTTTTATAAGTGGTTCACTGCTTTTTTCTAACAGCTTTTAAGATTATGTTCTTGTGCTGAGCTTCCGGGACTTTAACTATGGTATGTTTGAAGTGGCCATTTGGGTTCTATGTGCCTCACTTGTTTGTATGTTTCTCCATATATTTGGAAAATTTTCTGCTGTACCTTTTCTAAATAGATTTTAAAATGCCATTTATGCTGCATTCTGACTTTTCACTAATTCCAGTTAATGCTGGATTAGTCTTCTTTGTGTCATGCAGCAGCTGTTGGATCCATTTTTCATGTTCTTTTTTTGTTTTTCAGGAATCTCTCATTAACTGATTGCTGACAGCAGCCTTATCTTCTAGTTTTGACACTCTGTCCTTACAATGGTCACTTCTGCTGCCCCCACTTTCAACAGAATTTTTAATCTCTTGAATTTCTGTTTGGTACCTTTTCATGGACACTAATTCTTTTTTGTGCTGTAAATTCATGTTTTCCATTGCTTTATTTTGCTCACTAGCTTTTTGTTCGTAACTTTGATAAACCCGCTAATTGTTTTGTTTATTAGGATCGGTATCTGTTTGGTTATATCATCTGTGAATTCACCAAGAACATTATTCCTCTGTTTTGTTATCTCCTCTGTTATTCTTCTGAATAATTCAGCTGAGTGGCTTTTTTGTTTTAGCCCCCTCAATTCCCTCTGGATTAGCTTTGCTGGAGTTAGGAGTTTTGGGAGGCATTTTGTTGCCTTGTCTTCTCGTGTTTCTATTTGTTTTGTGTGCTGAGGTTTTGAGTTGATTATAGTGGAAGACTTTGTTGCTAACATGGAGACTTCTTTAGGTAGTTTCTGCTTTAGAGTGTTGTATTCTTGATGTTGCTAACTGTAGGCCTTTGCCTCTGTCCCAGAATCCCCTTCACCTTTGCTTAAAAGGCTACAGTGTATTTGTCTGAGTTCCCAGTTTACCAGGAATTGACCACAGTATTGTAAGTGATGCCAAGGCAATCTACATACCGTACTGACACACAGGGAAAACTAATTGATCACAGCCATGTCACCTTGGCTGTAGTGATAAAATCAATAACCACGGTGGAGCAAAAACCAAATTACATATTAACATACCCTAAGAATGTACCATCCTTAACAATAGAAAAGAGAACTATGATTATGTATAAACACCAAGACAAACAAAATATTAATTTATAGTAAATATCTACTAAATGGAACAAGTCCACTGCAAATAGAATAGTGTTCAATAGTAATAGCACATAGTTAGCCCTTTATAAAAATTAATGGTTATAAAAAGATTAATGATTACAGTAGTAACACTAGTGGGTGTGGGGGATGCGGGAGCATGAAAAAATAAAAATGTGAAAAGTTAAACAATGGAAGGTGAGAAGTCTGTGATAATAGTGAAATAAATTCTAAAAGGAAATTAATAGCATTAACTAAAAGTAACAGAAAAGAACAAATCAAAAAGAGAAAATAAAAAAATGAAAGCAAACTAAAGCAAAAAGATAAAGGAAAATTTTCAAGAGAGAGAATAAAACAAGACGAAAAGATCAAAGCAAAAAAGGAAGGGCTGGGCATGTTGACACATGCCTGTAATGCCAGCATTTGGGAGGTTGAAGCAGGAAGATTGTTGGGAGTTGAGTCAGCCTGGACTACATAGTGAGTTAAAGGTTAACCTGAACTACATGGTGAGACTCTGTCTTAAACAACAACAATAACAAAAAAAAAAAAAAAGAAAGAAAGAAAGAAGGAAAAAAGAAAGAGAGAATTAAAAACTCAAACATCACATACATGCACACACACAAATTAATAGACAAATTAATAAACAAATTAATAGAAGAGAAAAAAATGGATAAATTTTTTTCTTCTGTGTTTCCAAATAAATAGTTTGCTTCTAGGAGACCCGTGTTCCGGAATCCAGCCCCGTCACAATGCTTTCTGCCTAACCTTATTGCCTGTGGGTTTGTAAGGTAGTCTCCCTGTTCCAGAGGCCCCTCTGGCTGTATATTCCTGATGGTTGCCTTGGCTTGGCAACAAGATACATCCTTGCTTATATGGATAAATGGGTAAACAGTTAGACCATTGGTCTCTGCTGGATGTAGGCAATCAGGTGGGGCTCTAGAAGACTCCTGGACCCAAAGGCATCCCTTTCAGATCTGGGCATCTCTGAAAGTCATACCCACTGGGCCTGGCCTCTCACTGTGAAGCGTGGACCCTGTGTCCTTCCTGGCCTTTGCTTGAACTTCTCACAGGCTGTTTGTATAGCTTTTCCCTCTCCCTGATGGTCTCCCACAACTGTCAACATTATACAGCAACACTAGAGTGAAGCTGTGGGGCATTTGTTCTGTGGCTCCATCCCACCCAAGCAACCCTTTAGCAAAATGGCACCTGACTATAGTGTCTCTGGCAATATGGCAGGTACTACACTGAATTTCTTCTCCAACTGTATCTTGCCATGAAGAAGTAACTCTTGGGGTAAAACCCTATCCTATCTTTACAGTTTACAATGCTGTGGACTTTTGTTAGGTTTAGAACTGTTCTCCCACCCATCATTTCTCCTTGAATCTGCTGACTGCTTGGGGCTTACATTGTCTGCTAGGGTTTTGATCTTGGCTGTGATTAGGTCAGTTGGTTAATCATTGCCTCTGTGGCCCTGTGCTGGTGGGAACCAAAACGTGGACATGATCTGAGCATAGATTCTATGGTGCTGAGTTAGCTGTGATGCAGTCACTCTTCCCATTATGCTTGGAAGAAGATTTGACTAAAAAAGGGTGCTGAGCTTACCAATGGAATATTCTACTGGAGAATGGGCTAGTAGGAGGTGGGGCCCAGTTGAAGGAGATGGGTCACGGGACATGCCTTTGGAGGGTACATCTCTTTCATTGTTTCTCCTTGCTTTCTGTCTGCTTCTGGCTACCATGAGGTGAACAGCTTTTCTGTTTCTTCTGCTATACCTTTCTTTCTAAGAGATATTCAGCCATAGGCTGAAACTTTTGAAACTACGAGTAAAAATAAACCTTTTCTCCTTTAAGTTATGTGTATCAGATATTTGGTTTCAGTGATAGAAAAGTAACTAATAGAAACAAAAAGCTTATTTAAAGAAATAATGACTTAAAACTTCCTACAACTGGAGACGAAAATACTCAGGTTCAAGAAGCTCAAAGGGTCCCGAATGTAATGAACTGTAAGAAACATAGACTAAGAATACTATATTCAAATTATCAAAAGTCAATGACAAGAAATTTTAAAATTAAGGGAAGAGTGACCCATAACAAAAAAGAGACCTATCATAAGATAGTGGATTTTTGAGCAGAAACCAAAACCTGGCAGTCCAAAATGCTGTCCTCGAGAAATGATGGCGAAATAAAAACTCTTTCAAACAAACAATGAAATTCACCAGTACTAGACCTGACTAAAAAGAGTCCTTCAAGTTGAAATGAAAGGACACTAAAGAGCAAAGTGAAAGCATATAAAGTACAAGATTAATTTGTAAAAGTAAATATATAGACACGTTTATAAAACTCAATTATGTATTGATAATATAAATCACTTTTAACTTTAGTATAAATTTACAAAATAAAAACTATAAGCACAAAAATTTGTTAATGAAAATGCAAAATAAAGATATCAAATATGATATTGTGTGTGTGTGCACAGAGGTAAAAATGTAGAGCTTGGTATTCAATGGAAGTTATGCTATCAGCCTAAAATTGACTGTTACGCATTTTATGCTTTGTGTAAGCATAGTGACCACAAATAAAATACCTGTGGTAGATACACACACAAAGGAATCAAAGCATCTTTCAAGAAAAATAACATAAGAAAGACAGCAGCAGAGGACTGACCATCACTATTTTCTAGGATACATCACATATAAGTCACAAAAAAGTCTTAGCAACGTTAAGAAGATTAGAATCATAGCAGGTATCTTTTCTAATCACAGTGGAATGAAATAGAAAACAATAACATAAGAAAAACTGGAAATCCTCAACTATGTGAATTTCCTCAGATAATTTCTATTCATCCTACAATATTAAATAAGAGTGACCTCCTCTGGGTTAGCCATCTTCATCCTCTATACCTATTCTGTGTGCTTTTGTAGCTCTTCCTTCTTATGGAGAATATTCTGTGTTTCTACCACAGTCTTAGTCACAATGCTTACTAAATTATACTATCATTCAGTTTACTTAGAATGTAAAATTTATTTGCAGACAGGAGCTGAGTCGATCAGTTTTGTATTCAACATGTTTCACAAGTACAGGTGCTAGAATTCTTGCTGAACAAAGGAATCATTCCTATTGTAAAATCCTACACCTCTGTGTAAGAATTCTAAATTCATTCTGTTTTATTTTTAAAAATTTAATTATTCCAAACTCAATAGGGGGGCCTGGTAGTTCATTTAAATATGTGAATCAAGCTAGAATAAAAAGCATTGGGTCACTGGTAGACTGAAGACTCTCTTTTACATTCAAATTTTTAAATTTTTGGCTTTTTAAAAATTGTTTATTGGTATATTTTAGATATACATAATGATCACATTCATCATAGGAAATTTGTACCTCTATATGTTATACTTTGATTCCCCTTTTTCCCATCTCTTCTCCCTTCAACTCCTCTTCCCCTCCCTATTTACAGAGATTTGTTTTCATTTTATCCTTTTAAAATCATTTTTTCCTTTTCCCTTCCTTTCCTTCTTCCCCCAACCTAGTTCTTCTTTCCTTCTGAACAATTTCTTCCCATTTTACAACATCCTTTATACATTTAGGTCCTTATTTACTCTTTAAGTTTCTCACTCCAGGGAAACAATTATGGTTAAAAAAACCAATATACAACCTAAAAATGACCATCTTAGCCACTTTTATGTGTACGGTTTAGTAGTATTCAGTATATTTACATTCTTGTGCAGCAAGTATCATGGATTTTTCATTTTGCAAAACTGAAATACTATACTAGTTCAAACAAGTTGCCCTTGGTAACCATATTCTACTTTCTTTGAGTCTGATGCTTTAAATATGTCTTATAAGTCAAATCACAGTATTTGTCATATGGTGGCTCAGTTAATTCATTTGTTGTAATGTCCTTAAGCTCATCTCTGGTGGAGCATGTGACAGAATTTCATTCTTTTTAAAGGCTGGATAATATTCCATTATGTGTGTATAACAAATCACCTTTGCATTCATCTGTGGATGGGCATTTGGGTAGCTTCCACCCTTTGGTATTGTGAATAAAGCTGTAATGAACATGGTGTGTACACATATATCTTTGAGATCCTGTTTTGAATTCTTTTTAAGGAAATAAGTGTTTTTTAAAACACTCTGTAGGCCAAATAAAATATAATTCTAGCCAGAGTCAGACTGCAAGCTGCCAGTTTGCAATCCCTATGTGTTTATTTTTCTAATGGGGACAAAGAGACAATGTCTCCTGACAAAGGAGAAGAAGCCCTGAACTCAGTCTGGTAGATGAGAAGGTGCTGCCTAAATGCTGATGTATAAAGGCAGCTTATTCCAGGCAAAATAAGGTGTCCTAAGAAGAAAGTGTGGGACAAGACAGGTGCTTGGCGATACGTGAATTTGAGCCTGGAGGCACAGTGGGATGAGAGGCGGTATGGTGGTACTAATAGTTTGCAACATAAATATCATTGAAATCAAATGTTTGAACTTTGGGGATGTCATTCACTTATACTTCAAGGTTAAAGGGGTTTTGAGGGGTAGTAAAGAGTCTCAAGCCAGCCATCAAATCTCCCAAAGAGCGTGGTAGAGAGAACAATAGACACAAATTACAAGGCAGGTGACTGTGGAGGACCCTATCTGCTAAGGGAGTTTCACCTGCGCATGAGCTAGTCACGTGCATTCGGAAGTGGAGAGAGGTTACAGTGGTCTCTAGAGAGTGATGCTCTGGGAGAAGCATTCCTGGGCGGGGTAGAGCCCTAGCAAATTGAATCAGAGACAGGACAAAGGCACACTGGACATAGGATACAGGACAAAGGACAAAGGACATAGGACAAAGGCACACCATTCTGCCTTGATGGAGAAAGGGAACAAGGACCAGCGTGGTGGATGGTAGGTGATAGGTACAATATGCAATGAGTGTCCCTCAGGGGCAAGATGTGCCTCCCACACAAATAGGAATCAGATGTCCAGATGGACGCTCCTGCACATGCACAGGACAGTGTGAAGGAGTCGCTGCCAACACGAGAGGCTCTCCCGGGAGCACAGGAGAGCAGGGCAAGATCCCAAAGGTCTAAAAATGCCTTAAGAGTGCAGACAGAGGGAGGCTGGTTTGGGGTTTTACAATGGTTAGAGGCTGGAGCTTCACCAAAGGTCCATTCACACTGAGTGAGGTTTGCATGGTTTGAACTTTTCCATCAGTGTCAAAGGAAGGAGCACCTGGGCTTTCTTATCAGCTTGTTTAGATGTGGGGCACATGGCGAAGGAGGAATGGCAGGGCATGAAATCTTCCAGTCATCAGACATCAAAGCACTGCTGGAGTCTTTATTATAAATGAGCGCTAGAGAACACTGAAGAGCCTGAACTTCCAGGGAATTAAAACAGGCTGCTGGGAGGATATCCTCCGAATTCCTTAGAGAAAGTCAGTAACCAGGGATTTTTGAGGCCAAGACTCTAGCCCATACAAGATTTGGAGGTTTGTAATTTTCCACGTTCCTCAGTAATATAATCTCCTGTCTATTTCCTACGGACAGTTGTCAACAAAATTTACATAACAACAACAAAAACGCCAATGATTTCATGTGGGATATGTATGCACAGTTTTTGTGAGCACTTTTTGTGTGTCCTGTGTTGGATAGAGCTGTTTGGTACTTAGTAGCTACCACCTGCTTTTTTGGTGTCACTTTGTGCTATAGAAGCTGGAGAGCTAGAAACCTCATTTCCCTGATTCTCCTGGGTGAGTTTATTAAATTCAATTTGGTTTAAACGTGGAAAGTAAAAGTGAAACAGAAGCTACCCCCTTTCTTATGTTTGTTTCTTGCGCTGGTGAAAGAGGTCTTGGACAATGTCTAAGCTCTTGAGGTTTTTCTGAAGTGGTATTCTAATATCTAGCCACTAACATTAGGGGTGTTGAGAGACAGTTGTGGGGTGGCAGCAGTAACTTCCTGATCCTGACTTTCTGGTCCCTGGTTCACAGCTATGCTTGTGTGTTCATAAACTCAACAGTTCCAATGTCAACCTGCTGATTGCTCACAGCCTGATTGGTGCTGAGCCAATAGCTGCCTGCACAACCAGTTTTGCATTCTTTTGAAATTTATTCCTTGGAAGCCTAACCTATAGCCTGCTCCTCCTGCCATGCAAGTTAACTTATAAATATCCAATTCCTTTTATTAAATTCCTGTGTGCTTGATGTAACTAGACTGGTTTCTATGTCCTGCTTTGAACTCTTACTGTTATTGTGTGTCTTACTAGAAGGGGACTGGTTAGAGACAATGGACCTGGAGGGATCCTACTCAACTCTGTGCCATACTGGAAAATGGGGGAAGATAGGGACCCCACTGGTGTGAGAGAATAGTGGCTTCTCTGGAAAGATCATTTGGGACCTGGAAAATTCACTAGATCAAGTGTGGTGTTGAGGGGAAAAAGAAAAGTAATTCTTTGATTCAATTTAATAAGTATTTCAGATATATATTCAGTTTTGTGACTTGCAGGTGACTGGCACCTCTCCCTTTCCTCCACCTTAGCTGCCCTCTGTTATGACACACCTTGGAACTTGTCACCAACCCGAACTGTGCCACCTCTGCAAAGTTTACCTCCATTGCATCATTGCCTGATCATTAACTCCTTCCCAGCAGGTGGTTTTGCCCATTTCAATGAAAAGTGACCAATTTCTTCACCTTTTTAAAATTTCAGCAATAATCTTATTTATACTCACATGCTCCCATTTCTGTTACTAGGTTTCAGAAATTCATCATTAAAAATCATTTTTTGAACTGTAATTTACATATCATGCAATTCAATCATTTAAAGAGTATAATTCAATAGTTTTTAGTACTTTCACAAAATTGTGCAGCCATTGCCCTAATTTTAAAGTATTTTCTTTCTTTTTTATTAATTTTAAAACATTTTAATTGCCACTAAAAGAAACCCTTTAGCTATCACCCCAGCCCTAGGAAAAGAGTAACCTGCTTTCTTGATAGATTTGCCTAGTCTGGGCATTTCATACAATAAATCATAAAATACCATATGTTGCCTTTTTTGATTGGTTTCTCTCATTTGGCACGATGTTTTAAAGATATACTTACATTTCTGTGTGTTCTTTACTCCTTTTTATGACTGAATAACATCCTAATGCATTAATGTGTCATATTTTAAAAATTTATCAATTGATAGGCATTTTTATCCATCTGTTGGCTACTAGGAGGAATGCTACTTTTACATACCAGGTTTGATGTGGAGCATAATAGTTTTTACATTTCTTTTGAATATATACCAAGGAGTAGAATTGACGGATCATACCTAATCATTTGAAGAACTGCCAAATGCCATTTTACATTTCTGTTATGAGGTTATGGTAGTTCTAATTTGTTTACATTCTTTTTTTTTTTGGTACCGGGGATCGAACTCATGACCTCGTGCTTGCCAGGCAGGCGCTTAAGCCACTGAGCTAAATCCCCGGCCCTAATTTGTTTACATTCTTGCCAACACTTGTGAATGTGATTTTTTTAAATCTTAGCCATCATAATGAGTATTAAATGGCATCTCTTTGTGGTTTTGACTTGCATTTCTCTGATTTCTAATGTTCTGAGCAGTTTTTTCATGCACATATCAGCAGTTTGTATATTTTCCCTGGGGGAAAAAAAAAACCATGTTTTCATCCTTTGCCCATTTGAAAATTGGATTATTTATTTTTATTAAGTTGGAAGTGTTATTTATATGTTATAGATGCAAAATCATTTTCTCCCATTTTTGAGTTGCCCTTTTACTTTCTTATGTCCTTTGTTGCACAAAATATTTTTCCCTTTGAATCTATGATATCCATTTATTTATCATTTTTCTTTCGTTTGGTATCACATCTAAGAAATCACTGCCAAATCCAAGGTTTATATATTTACAACTTTTTCTTCTGAGAAGTTTCAGGCTTAGGCCTCTGATCCTATTTGAATTAATTTTTGTATATAGTACATTGAGGGTCCAATTTTTCTTTCTTCCTTTTTTTTAATTACAAGTATATCAGCACTGTTTATTCAAAAGACTTTTTCCCATTGAGTGATCTTGAATCCTATGTTGAAAATCAATTCACTGTACATGTAAGGATTTATTTTTAAACTCTCCATTGATCTATATGTCTAACCTTATACCAGTACCACACTGTCTTAATTACTATAGCTTTTGTAGTAAGTTTTGAAATTCAGAAATGTGAGTCTTCCAACTTTGTTCTTTGTTTTCAAAGTTATTTTGCCTATTTTTGATCTCTTGTATTCCCACATGAATTTTAGGACCAGATTGCCAATTTCTTTGAAGAATCTCCCTGGAATTTTGTTGGAATTATATTGAATCTGTAGATCACCTTGGGGTGTGTTTCCATTTTAATAATATTAAGTCTTCCAGCTGGGCATGGTATTGTGCAACTATAATCCCAACATTTAGGAGCCTGAGGCAGGAAAATTATAAGTTTGAAGCTAGCTTGGTCTGCATAGCAAATTCAGGATCAGTTTGAACCCAAGTCCCCTAATATTATTAAATCTTACAATTCATGAACATGAGATTGTTATCAAGTGAGGGATTGCTGCCCAATGCCATAGACACTGATAAAATAACACTGAATTTTTGCAAAGAGTAAAAGCTTTCTTGCATAGCCAGCTAGTAAGAAGTTCAGGAGCTAAAGGCTCAAATCTGTCTCCTTGATTGATTGATTGATTGATTGATAATGGAATTTACAGGAAGAGAGCTGCTTTCTGACTGGATGACAAACAGGGGCACCTGTTCCTTACAGGAATTTTGAGCTTGAGACATAGTTGACCAGGTGACCTAGTTTGCTTATGCCCATTCTTAAAAAGCAGGTTCTAAGCCATAAGAATTAATAATGAAAAGACTGGAGGCTTTTCCTAGAAGACAATGTAGGCATTTATGTCTGGATGTGTCTAAGCCTTCTTCTGTTTCAGCCTACATATTCTTTAATTTCTTTTAATAAGATTTGTATTTTTAAGTACAAGTTTTATACCTTTTTGTTAAATATATTCCTAAGTTTTTTTTTTCTTTTTGGCTCCATTGTAAATACAATTGTTTTCTTAACTTTATTTTCAGTACATTCATTTCAAATGTTCAGAAACACTATTAAATTTTCTATATTGATCTTGTATCCTGCAACTTTGCTGAATTTATTTATCCTAAAAGGTTTTAGTTAGCGAATTTCTTAAAATTTCCTATATGAGATCATGTTATTGGCAAATGGAGACAGTCTGACTTATTCACCTTCAAAAACAAAAAATAATTAAATTGGAGCTTCTGGTAAGATGGTGGACTGGTGAGTAGCAGAGAAACAACCTTTCCAAAATTCATTGTCCAGATCCTGGAATAAAGCAACATGAGAATGAGAAGGAAGAGGGAGGTGGGTCCCAAGGATCCAGGAAGGATCTGATGTAAGACTTGAAGCTCATGGAGAATTAATTCAGGAATCCAGTTAAAAAAAAAAAAAAGAAAAGAAAAGAAAACCGGGGGCATTGGCCCTGCTGGCCAGGGAAAAGCAGCAAGGAAGCCATATAGACCCCTCCCTCCACCTGCTGGTGGTGGCTCTGCCAGTCAGGAAGAACTAGCAAGGAAGCCTCCCACTACCCCTACCGCCCCTGTAAGCAACCAAACATGACACAGGCTCAGATGATAATAACTGAAGTAGGGAAGCAACCTGATGTGTGTTGTTTGATCAACTTTATAAGCCTGGGGCCCGTAGTCTGAGCAACTATTTGGAGGATAACAATGTACAATATGGTGATGATAGTGGATTTCCCACTGTCCTATCATTGTTTTGTTTTATTTATTGTTCTGTTTTATTCCCTTTAAGATAAAAAAATTAAATTGCACTTATTGTGATTCAGGCAGTGTGAAATATCCTCTGTTTACATTAGCTCTGATCCTAAAATGGCAGGGAAATTTAGCAGTTCCCCAATTCCCTGCCAGTTTCTTTTAATTAGAAAGACATACAGTTGACTCCATTTGAATGGTATAGAGATCAACCATTGAAAACTGGCATCAGTTCTTCTGTATGTTTTAGGTCAGAGTAAGAAACGCAGCTATTGTTCTACAAGGGAGAAAAGTGACCCCATGTCTATAGGAGATAAATGTTTTTCATTGTAAAGCTAGACCTTGTTTGGTTCATATAGAAAGGAGTGTTTCTATTTTAAGCAATGAGCAAGGTAAAAGGGCAAGGTCACAATTCTCCTTAGGGGAAACCTGAGCAGGCTTTAGAGAACATAGGTTCACTCTAGCTCACACTTTGAACCCAAGCCTTTTTGCTGTTCATTCTCACAGGTGGATGGTACACAGCAGAGGAGAATCTTAGAAATCACCTAACAAAAAAGTCATGTAGATTTGCCTGTGGTAACAAATACGGAATGCATCTAGAAATGGCATTACCTTCTGTGGAATGAAAGGGGTTTTTCTGAAAGAGGAAAGTTACATCACCAAACTGAAAGTCTTGAAGAAGGGATGGTAATGTGAAATCAGAGTAAGGCAATGAAGTTGAGGTACGAAAAGTTGGCAGAGCCGAAGTAGCTTCCTTATGAAAGCTGGTGCTGAAGCTGTCTTCTTTGGGAAGGTTAAAAGAGTAAATATATATTTTCCATGAATTAAATCTTCATTTGCCCATTTGTATGTTACAGGAAGGGTTGTCTTGAAATGAAAGGATGGAGTTTGGGATGCAAAATATTTTTTCAGAGATGAGCATCAAGAAGAAGAAGAAAAAGAAGAAGATGAAGAAGAAGAAGAAGAAGGAGAAGGAGAAGAAGAAGAAGAAGAAGAAGAAGAAGACGAAGAAGAAGAAGAGAAATATAAACTACAATACTGACCCAAGAACACCTCAGCAAATCTGAAAGGATGCTCTGGGACAAATATTGCACAGAAGAGCTGTCTGACATCTGCCCAAGAGGGCGAAGTTATATGTCCCTGTTCAGTCAGTCACTGGTGTGACAGGTGTGAAGTCAGGTGGGGAAGCTCGCTGAAGCTCAGGCAGACTCTATAATATATACCAGCTGGTCGCTATTGTTGTCAGTTGTGGCTGTTGGGTGGCAAATTCTTCCTTAACAGGGAATCTGGGTATCTCTGCATCCATCATAACTACATCCTGCTTGAAGAACTGAGTCTGCTGAATTATTGATCTGGAGTGATTGATCTGTGAAGACTATTGGGTCAGCCTACTTCCCCATACCTCTCCTTGTAAGCTTTGGAGAAAAATGAGAGTGGGTGGGAGGACAGTCCTCTTCCACTATGTTCCCCTCTCACCATATGTGGGTTATGGTTTGAAAACCATTTTGTTTGTGGGCAGTGAGAGATGCCTTGAACCCTCAGGTGGGGTAAAGCCCTCTCTATAATTCCTAGAAACACTTTCACAGGATTGGGGAATTGTCATTCAGGAAATATCCATTGTTTTCTCTATTTCTTTCTTGGCTCCTCCTATGTTTTTCTGCCCGACAGAGTCAGTATTACAGACCTATACCTCAATTGTTGCTCCCTGATTCTTTTTGTTCCTAATTCTTGACATTAAAAAAATAAGTAAGCACTGGGGACTTTCTGATATCTACTCTGATACATATACCAGGCAAGGTATATAAGATCAGTTCAGGGGAAAAAACATTTTGGCTTCAAGCTCATATTATTTTTTCATTCCTGCTTCACCGTTAGTAAAGCTGATATTTCATATCCATCAATCTCATGAGTGTGTTCTCAATTTGGAAGAAGCTGGAATCCATAAAACTGAATAATTGAGCTCCTTGGGAGGTGCTTGGAGAGAGCTCATTGTAAAAGTGAGGTTAATTCTTGTGATTTCTGCTGTAGTAGTGAAGGCTAAATTGTTTTTACCACAATCTTACTATATATATATATATATATATATATATATATATATATATATATATATATATTTGCCAGAAAAGTGGTAGGTTTTTTGACACACTTGAGAGACATAGAGATTAAAAGTCTTTACTGCTGGCATGGGAGGGCTGCTGGAGATTGCAAGGACCCTCAAAGGAGACAAAGCTGGGGAGTCACCTTTATGGGATTGGGATGGGTTGGAGACTATGTGAGTGGACAGGTCATTATTTTGGTAGAGGATTGGAGGGTCTTTTGGTGTAAGGGGTGGAGACTACCTGAGTGGATAGTGTTGGGAGGGAACTGGAGGACCTCTGGTGCATGTGCAAATGGGAGACAGAATGTTTATTGTTTTGGGATCAAAAGACAAACACAGAAGTTAGTGTAGGAGAGATATGCTGTTGTTTTAGGGCCCAGTGCCATGTTGGGCAGGTGCCACACTGAGCTTGGCAGAGTCTCATATAAGCAGAACCCATTATCCTCATGTTTTTGTTGTTATTGGACAATGAATCTCCTAAACTGATTCCTGCTGACGAGGGGCATCATGATAGGGTGCAGTTCTCAGGATGGTGGGTTAGGCCCATGTAGAGGCTGGTGCCAGGGGTCTCGGCCAGACAAGTAGCTCTCTGGTAGTGAAGGTCTGTATTCTGGATTGAAGAAACCTGGTAAGAAATTCAAAACAACAGGGTGCCACGAGCAGGAAGGTAACATTATTAGTGGTCCTAAAAGAGAAAGAATATAAGACATCCAGGACCCCCATGGTAGCCAAGAGGAAAATTGGGAGTCTTGTTCTTTTTGTTTTTTCTCTATGTATTCTCTGATATGTTTTACCTTGTCCATAACAATTCTGACTAATTGACAAAAAAAAAAACCCAAAAGAAAATAGCATTCTTCTCTCAGGATGGTGCAGGTACCCTTTTTTTCAGCTGTGAGCATGTCAAGAGCTTAGTGGTTTTGGAGAGTTACTGCTGCCAGGGTATTAATTTGGTTTTGGAATGTGTGTATTGAAGTTGTCACCTCATAGAGTTGTTGGGTAAGCTCATTTAGAGTTTTTGATAATAATAAGAGGTTATAAGACTTCCTACCCCAAGTCCAGACCTCATAATACAGAAGACTCCCACATCAAGCAGTAGTGGAATATAGATTTCTTTCTTAGTAATATGGTTAGCTCAAAAAGGAGAGGTATTAGTTTTGCCATTTTGAATTTGTTGTATTTATCCTCAGTGGCCAAGGAGATATGTGGCCAAGAAATCCTACCATACAGGAGCCATACCAGGAACTCGGAAGGCATGTGTATGCCCTCTTGGTACATATGAAGAGGATACCTGATGGAAGACAGGTAAGTCTGCTGGGGTTGGGAGGACAAGTGTACTTTGAGTGGTTAGTCCAGTTATCTACTTGAGGGCCAGAAGAACTATTATGACTGGGGCAAGAAAAGGGATTAGAAGTAGAGAATGGACAGAGTGGTAGTGGGCCTAAAGGTTTAGAATTGTCTGTTGAGGTTAAGTTAGGAGGGGCTCATATGATCAATTGGGCTATATATAGATTTTGGTTGAGTGGGAGACACAGCTGGCTGGCATTGGGTCTAGTCTGTGTGATTGGAAGAGTGTATAAGGGTGTATGTGTGATTTAGTAATTGAGGAACAGTGCAGGTATAATGTGAAGAGAGAAGGGGGCTGGGGTAAACTAAAGGTGGGAATGTTAAGAATGGGTATCTTTTTTGGTTTTAGGACCTTTTATATATTTATGTTAACTCCTGGGTGTGTTCCTGTAATAGAGTCTGATCTCCCAGGTGTTGTCTGTCAGCCAGGAGGGATCAGAAGGTTGTCTGATCATTAAGTTGATAGAGTTACAGGAGCCTGGTGTGTTGCAGAACACAGAAAAGGGTCAAGAAACCTTGAGCCAGGAGTTCTGTTATTTCCAAATGTCCATAGGACCTAAACTGCAGATGCTAATAGTCTCGCAGCTCTATGTGGGGGTAATAAACATGTTTGGGGTCATAGCAGGAAGGTGTTTGTAGGTGAGGAAAGAGGCAGACTCTGGTCATGAGGCATGGATGTTTTTCTCCTTGAATACTTCCACAATAAAGTTAAGGCCAAATTTTGCATAAATCAAGAATGATTTTGATTTCATTGGGATGTATATAATTTCAATACATCTCATAAATTAGAAAATTCTTGAGGTTTGGAAAGTGAACGGAAGGGATTGTAAAAAAGTCTGTGTAATTTGTATAGAAATTAGAAGGGTGGGGAATATGAGGGCTATATTCTTGCCATCATGATGATTTTAGATTGGTGATTCCCAGAATCATGGCAAGGAACAGAAAGGTTACGGTCATCTTGGTGTCACTAAGGGAGACTATACAGTGTGCAACAGCAAATATGAAGACCAGTGGTATAAAAACAGCAAGAAGGAATATTGAGAAATAGAACATTGATATTTAGAGGCATGTGAGTCGAAGATGGGTGAGGGACAGAAGGTGTGATGACCAATCTGGGAATGGAAATTTGGAGTTAGGAGTGTCAGACAAATGTTTAACTGGGCTGATGTGAAACCAAGATGAAAGATTGGAGACCTTGGCCACTGTTGGTGTCATGAGGTTGACCAGATAGGGTCCCATCCACTTTGGTTGAAGTCCTGTGGGCTTAGAGAATTTGAGATATACTAAGTCTCCAGGGGTTTTAGGAAGGTTTGGTTTTGGGTTATCTGTTGGTTATGGGAGACATAGATTGGCATGTTTTCATAAAAGATGTCTAAGGAAATAGAGGATTGGGATATAGTCAATGATAGGGGTAAGGTTTTGTGGGCAGGTAAGTTGGGAAGCAGGAAGGACCTACCACACATGAGTTCAAAAGGAGTCAGGAAGGTAGGTGCTCCAGAAAGCACCCTGAATCGAGTTAGGGCTAAGGGGAGGAGTTGAGGCCAAGGCAGCATGAGTTTTGTGAGGTGTGTCTTTAGAAGACCATTTGCATTTTCTACTTTTCCTGAGGATTATGGGTGGTATGGGATGTGTAGATGCCAAGTGATGTTTAGTCTCAAGGATACATGTTGGGTAATCTGAGATATAAAAGATTACTTATTGTCTGATTGAATAGTTTGGGGTAAGACAAATTGGGGGATAATCTTTTGTAAAGAATTTTAGAAACTATGTCTGAAGTCTCTTGGGCATTGGGAAAGGCTTCTATCCACATGGAAAAAGTGCAGACCAAGGTATGAAGGTATTTGTAGGTCTTATGATGAGGCATGCGTGTAAAATCTACCAGTCTTTGCCTGCAGTGTGTCCATGAAGTCACTGTGTTGGGAAAGAGGAAAGAGGTAAATGTTCCTGGGGAGCGGTCTTAGTACAGAGATGCCACTTGTTGGTGGCTTGATAAATGAAGGTTTTTGAAGAGGGGTGAGTAGTGACTAGAGTTAGATGTTTATAGAGAGCCTGGGAAACTACACGAAAGCAGTTGTGTAGGCTAGTGATGATATTTAAGACGTTGATCTGAGAGGAGAAGTTTTGATCCTTGGGAAATCCATCCCTGAGTGGTTTGGCTCTAGGTAGGTTTGTGAATTAATTGTAGTTGTGTAAGTGAATACTGAGGTGATGGCAAGACATTTGGGATAAGGGGGAGATGAGGATATGGCTGTTATGCAGCCAGTTTGGCCTGTGTGTCCACAAACATGTTACCTTAAGAAATAGGGTCTGATGGTGTCTGGTGTCCCCTACAGTGAATGACTACTACCTGTTTTGGAAGTTGTTCTCCCTCTAGTAGCTTGAGAATAGGAGGTACATTAGTCATTGGGGTTCCTTGAGTACTGATCAGGCCTCTTTCCTGCCAGATGGCAGCATGGGAATGAAGAATGCTGAATGTGTATTTTGAGTCAGTGTAGATATTTATGATTTTTATCTTTGGCCAGTGCAGGAGCCTGTATAAGGGTGACAAATTCTGCCTTTTGTGAAGATGTCCCAGGTGGCAGTGGACTTGCCTGTATTACCTTAGAGCCACTGACTAAAGCATATCTTGCTCTGTTTTGAGAGTCTGTGTTGGTTGAGCTGCCATCTATGAACCACGTGTCAGAGGTTGTAGGGAGAGGAGTGCTGTTGATGTGGGGGAAGGAGATAGGGTTATTTGTTAGATCTCAATGCAGTTGTGGTGAGAGGTTTCATCAGAGATGGGGAGTAGGGTGGCCAGGTTGAGAGACTGCTGGCAGAGATAGTTATTGTGGGGTCTTGTATGTGTATTAAGTGAACTTGTAGGTGGGAAGGAATCATTAAGGCAGGGAGTGTTTATTGTGAATGAGCTCATTAAGGCAAGGGGGTGAGTGGACTGTGATTGATTGTCATAAAGTGAACTTTTTTGGGCCTCTTTTGTTAATTTGGCTGCTCAGGCAAGAGCACAGAGACAGGGAGGCCAGCCTTGTACTGTGTGGTCTAATTGTTTTGAGAGGTTTGCTACTGCTGGAAGAAAGGTCCCTTTTTGTGCCTCACGACTCTCATAGCATTATGATCTTGAGAGGTAGTACATAGAATAAAGGATTGAGTCAGGTTAGGGAGAGTGAGGGCCTCGTTTAGCTTATAAGATGAAGAGTATATAGCAGCAACAGGGTTGAGTGGCTCTGACAGAGAACCCTTGGACACTTTATAGAATTGTTGGGCTAGAATTCCGAAGCAAGGGACCCAAAGGCAAAAGAAGTTAGCTAGACCAAGAAAGGACAGAACTTGTTGTTTTGTAGTTGACATCTGGAAGTCATGGAGGAGGGCTTTGAGGTCAGCAGTAATCAAATGAGTGGTGGGAGAAAGGGTGATCCCTAGATATTTGACTTTTGGTGAAGCTATTTGGGCTTTTGTGGGGGACACTGTATCTGCGACCTGAGAGAAAGTTGAGAAGGGTAACAATATGTTGTATAGCTAGAGCATAGGATGGGGAAAAGAGAAGGAAATCATCCACATACTGAAGGAGAGTACTGGGTTTGAAGTTGGGAGCTGCAAGATCAGTAGCAAGAGCTTGGCCAAAAAAGTGAGGACTATCCTTGAACTCCTGAGGCAGCACTTTCCATGTGAGCTGTAAAGACTGGAGGATGTATAGGTCTGTCCATGTGAAAGTGAAGAGGTCCTGACAATCAGAATGTAAGGGGATAGTGAAAAATGCATTTTTACAAACTAGAACAGTAGAGTGGAAGTAACAGTAGGGGGAATGTGGGAGAGTGTGTTGTAAGGGTTTGGTATCACTAGGTGAATTGTTGTCACTGCATTGCTGATAGGCCTGAGATCCTGAACTAGGAGATAAGAGCCATGGGTTAATGCATAGTGATAGACATGGTTCTTGTTTTAGTTTTTGACATATGGAAAGTCAGTTTTTCCAGAATTATTTATTAAAGAGGCTGTCTTTTATCCAGTGAACATGTTTGGCCCCTTTGTCAAAGATATGGTGGCTGAATGTGTTTGTATTTGTAGCTGTATCTTCTAATCTAGTCTATTGATCTTTGGGGTTTTGTTTTGTTTTTTGCCCAGTACCATGCTTATTTTGTTACAGTAGCTTTATAGTATATTTTCAAGTCAGGGATTGTGATGCTTCCTGCCTTGCCTTTGTTACCCAGGGTTGCCTATGCTATTCTCAGTCTCTTCTGGTTCCAGATGAATCATTTAGAAATGATTTCTCTAGAACTGTGAGGTATGTTAATGGTATTTTGATTGGTATTGCATTAAGTCTTTATAACAATTTTGAGAATATGGCCATTTTTACAATGTCTGTTCTTCCTACTCATGAGCAGGGGATTCTTTTCTATTTTCTGAAATTCTCTTTGATTTCTTCTTTCAGAGCACTGTAATTTCAATGTATAGATCTTTCACTTTCTGTATTAGATTGATTCCTAAGTATTTAATTTTTGGGGTACTCTTGTGAATGGTGTGGTTTCCCTTATTTCTCTCTCAGTGAGTTAGTTGTTTGTGTACAGGAATGCTGTTGATTTTTGAGTGTTGATTTTTCTATCCAGATATATTAATGAATTTACTTTTTAGATCTAGAAACCTTTCAGTGGAGTTTTTGGGATCTTCTATGTAGAGTATCATGTCATCTGCAAATAATGATAGTTTAACTTCTTGCTTTCCTATCCTTATTCCTTTTATTTCTCTTTCTTATCTAATTGCTCTGGCTAATGTTTCTAGAACTATATTGAATAGGAGAGGTAATAATGGACATCCTTGTATTGTTCCTGATTTTAGATTGAAAGCATTCAGGTTTGTCCATTTAATGAGATATTGGCTGTTGGTTTATCATACATGACCTTTATCAGATTGAGGTAAAGACCATCTGTCCCTATTTTCTATAGGGTTTTCATCATGAATGAGTGTTGGGCTTTATCAAAAGCTTTTTCTGCATCTATTGAGGTGATCATGTGATTCTTGTCTTTGGCTCTGTTGGTATGGTATATTATGTTTATTGATTTCTGTATGTTCATCCCTGCATTCCTGGGATGAACCCCACTTGGCCATGGTGGATAATCTTGATAATTTGCTGCATTCTGTTTGCCAGTATGTTATTGGGGAGTTTTGCATCTATATTCATTACAAAGATTGGCCTGCAGTTTTATTTTTTGGTTGGGCCTTTTCTGATTTTGTTACCAGGGTAATTCTTGATTCCAGGAATGAATTAGGGAGAATTGCTTCCTTTTCAGTTTCACTGAAGAGTTTGAGGAGTGTTGGCACTAAGCCCTCTCTAAATTTCTTGTAGAATTCAGCTGTGAATGCATCAGCACCTAGACTTTCCTTTGTTGGTAAGTCTCTAATTATATTTTCAATTTCATTAATTGAACCTGTGCTATTTAGAAGATTTATATCTTCTTGATCCAGCTTTGGTAATTCATATATTTCTATGAATCCATTTTTTCTATGTTATCAAACCTATGAGAGTGAAGTTTTTTCCAAGTAGTTATTGATGACCCTCTGTATTTCCACAGGATCTATAGTAATTTCACCATTTTCACTCCTTATTGCATGAATTTCAGTTTTTTCTTTCCTTTTAAAAATAAGGTTTTCTAGGGGTTTATCAATTTTATTTATTCTTTCAAATTTTACTTATTTCTTATTTATTCAATTTGCTAATTCTTTGTATTGTTTTCTTGGTACCCATTGTGTTAATTTCTTCTCTGATATTTATAATTTCCTCCCTTCTAGAGGCTTTGGGTTTGACTTGTTTTACTTTTTCTCGAAGTTTGAGGTGTACAATGAGTTTATTTGTCGTTATTCTGATTTTTCTGATGTGAGAATTTACTGCAATAAATTTCCCTCTGAGGACTGTTTTCATTGCACCCCACTGGTTCTGGTAAGTTATATTACTTGATTTCCATGTGTTTATGGAGTTTTTGCAGTTTCTTTTGTCACTAATTTCCAATTTCATGGCACTATGATCAGATAATATGCATGGGATAATTTCAATTATTTTTCATTTACTTAAGCATGTTTTATGAGCTCATACTGTCTATTTTAGAGAATATTCCATGTGCAGTTGAGAAGAATGTGTATTCTGATGTTGTTGGGTGGAATACTGTGTTCGTATCACCAAGTCCATTTGTTCATAAGTTTGACTCAGTTATGCTATCTTTTGTTGATTTTTTTTGTCTAGTTGGTCTGTCTCTTTGCAACAATGGGGTGTTAAGGTCCCATATTACAATTGTGTTATTGCTTATTTGATCTTTCATGTCTATTAGTGTTTGTCTTATATATCTAGATACTCCTGTACTTGTTGCATATATATTTAATATTGTTATCTTTTCCTCTTGAAGTTTTCTGCTAACCAGTATATGGTGACCTTCTTTATCTCTTTTGGTCATTCTTGGTTTGAAGTTCACTTTGTCTGCAAACAGAATAGTTAGTCCTGCTTTTTTGTAGGTTCCTGTCATATAGAGTATTGTTTTCCATCTTTGACTTTCAGTCTATGAATTTCCTTTTGAGTTAGATGAGTTTCTTGTATACAACATATGGTTGGATTTTGTTTCTTGATCCATTCTGCCAGTCTGCTTCTTTTAATTGGTGAATTGAGGTCATTTACATTAATGGTTATAACATATATATTGGCTCATTTTTGTCATGTTATCTTTCTGCTGTTGGTTCTTTACCTTTCTCCTTTCTTTAATTGTTTGCAATGCTTGATGGTTTCTTTTTGTTGGTGTTATTGAAATCAGAGTCATTTTTGTCTCTATATAAAATATCTTTCAGTACTCTTTGTAGGGTTGGTTTGGTGGTCATGATGTTCTTCAGTTGTTCTTTGTTGTGGGAGTATTTTATTTCTCCATCAATTTTGAAAGATAATTTTTCAGGGTACATTGATGTGGGTTGAAAATTGTTTTCTTTCAGGACTTGAAATACTTCACTCCATGCTCTTTTTGACTTGATTTTTTGTGTTGAAAAGTCAGCTGTGATTCGCACAGGCTTTCCTTTACAGGTGATATTTTTTTCTCTAACAACTTCTAAAATTGTGCTCTTATGCTGGCTTTTTGGGATCTTAATTATTATATGTCTGAGTGTAGATTTATTTTGGTTATGGCTAATTGAGGTTCTATATGCTTCACGTATCTGTATGTCAGTTTCTTTTCCCATGCTTGGGAAATTTTCTGCTATTATCTGTAAGTAGACTTTTAATTTCATTTGTGTTGACTCCTGCTTTTTTCATTGACATTTACCAGTCTTATATTGTTTTTCTTTGCATCATCTTGCAACTGTTTAATTGTTATTTCCTGGTTCCTTGTTATTTTTAAAAGATCTTTCCTTTCCTGATTATTGGCTACTATGTTGTCTTCAAGATCTGAGAGTCTATCTTCACATTTGTTCAAATGGTTTGTCAGCTTTTGATGGAATTTTTGACTTCCTGGATATCTCTTTGAATCTGTTTCAGGCATTCTAGTTCTTTCCTATGTTGCTCATTCATGTTTTTCACCCTTTTTTATTTTTATTTTTTATTTTTAAACTATGTTTTCTTTGGATATGCTTAGCATTTCTTTCATTGTGTTTATCATTTCTTGTTTTACCTGGGAGATTATTTCTGATCTGATTTTGTTTACAGCTTCAAGGAGTTGTTTATTTTAGTTTCTAAGATTTCAGAAGTGTAAGTGTGACTTACACTTTGTTCTCTCATACTTGTTTGGTATGGGCTGGAGATTTGAGAATGCATTTTACACCTTTGTTATGTCATTTTCTTATATTTCCCTGCAGTGGCCAAATGCACAATCTTAGTTGCTTCCTGAGTTGTTGTTGCAGCCTATCCAAGAGGGGGTCTCCTGGGCTTGGGAAGGGTAACTGGTCAGGCCTTTCCTAGTCCATGCACAGTGCACCAACCCTCCCCAGATGCCTATTTTCATTGAGCAAGTCTTTCTTTTGCCCCATTAGGCACATGGACACTTCTTGGTTGGTTGAATTGGCTGGGTGGGTCTTTCCTAAGCCCTGTGTGGCACAAGGATGCTCTCTGGCTGTCTAGGGTCATTGTTCAGGCCTTTCTTGGATCCCATGCTGTGCCTTAACGCTCCCTGGCTGGTTGGGGTCACTCGGCAGGCCTTTCACTAGCCCTGTGGAGGACACCTAGCCTTCTCAGATGGTTGGGATCTCTGGGCAGGTCTTTTCTTGGCCCTTTGTGGTGCTCTGATGCTCCCTGGCTAGTTGAGGTCACTAGGAAGGCCTTTCCCTGGCCCCACATGGCACACCAAGGCTCACTGGCTGTGTGTAGTTTGCTGTGATGGTCTTTCCTGGTTCTTGTACTGTGCTATGACTCTCCCCAACTGGTTGGGGCCACTGAGCAGGTCTTTCTTGGGCCCCATGTGGTACACAGATGCTCCCAGCTGATTGGGGTCATGGGGCAGGTCTCTCCTCTCTATTATTGAAGACACAAAAGACTAGATTGAGGAGATTTCTCTGTGGGGTTTGAAGGCCAACATTTGTTTTTTGTAATTTAGTGTGAACATCAAGAGCAGATTGGGTAATAAAATGGGAATTGATGAGGGTTATGCCTTCAGAAGATTGAAGGTTCACATTAGTGTATTTTGTTAGGGTATTTGTAAGGTGAGAAAAAATTCAGCAGGGTTCTTATCAGAATATTGAGTCTGTTCATGAAGTTTGTGGTAGTTTATTTGTGAGAAGTTTTGTTTAGGCCTGCAATAATGCAGCTGGTCACTATATTCATATGTTGTGAGCCATGTTCTCCTTGGAGAGTGGGGGTTTGATATCTGTAGTCAGCCTTGGCTTGGTCCACTTCCTATAGCTGTGCTTTTTCTTGAGGAGAAAGGGTAGATGTAAGAATGACATGGAGATCTCTATAGTGTAAATCATAGGAATTAATTACAAATTGAAGCTCTTTTATGTAGTTGTGGGGATCTGTTGAGAAGGAGCCTAGCCTATGGGAGATTTTGGATAGGTCAGAGAGCATAAAAGGCACATGGACAAGGACTAACCCTTCAGGGCTGGCCATCTTGTGGAGGAGGAGGGGTTGGGCACAAGGTTGAGGAAATGACTGAAGGCTAGAAGATGGTGATGGCTAGTGTAAAGATGGTGGGAGGTGGGTGGGGTGAGGTGGTGGCTGGCTAGAAAATGGCAGTGGCTGAAGAGAAGATGGTGGGAGGAGTGAGATTTGATGTGGTGTGCCAGAGGAAAAAATGGTGACAGAGAAGTGGGGGAGGATAAATTGGTGGGGGCTGAAGAGTGAGAAGAAGATGGGGGAGGGTGTGGCTGGTTCCTGTGGATATGGCAGAGGGGGAGCAGTGAAAGAAGAAATGACATCATCAATGGGATCAGTAGGATTATTGGGTAGATGATTTGATGGTGTGGAGCAGGCCAAAAATATTTGGGCCAATCCACACACCTGAATGAGTGAGGCATATACCCTAAGAGTAAAAAAGGTATTGCACATAATGTATTTCTGACCATTTGCCTTGCAATAGCAAAAGTTGTCTAAGTATTGGAGGGTGCTAAAATTGAAAATGCCCTCTTCTGGCCAGTGGTTGTCATTGTTGAATTTATACTGGGTCCAAGCCATCTCACAATAAAAGATTAATCATTTTGGTTTAATGGTATCCCTGTGACCCAGGGTATTTAAGTTCTTTAAGACACTTGAGTGAAGTCTGTTTTGGGGGTTGGGAAAGAATATTTCCCATAGTGATCAAATTGGAAGTGAGCCAAAGGCCTAAGCTGGTCACAACCTCTCAGGTGGGTCATCACCCTTAGTGGGGGTGTGATAGAGAGAGGGAAGTGCCCCATTGGCCCCTGTAGGTCATCACCTAGGGGATGGAGGAGTGTTCTGAAGGATGTGAGGGAGTCCTGACATGGGACCCATGATTTTTGAGAGAGAGGGAAAGTGACTGGAACTCCAGGATGAGGAGTGGCCCATCCATGAGAGATGGATTGGATCAATGCTGGGTAGAGGTTGGTTATGGAAAAGGCAGAAATGAGAGGAGGAGGAAGGGTGGCTCATTGGTAGTGGGGGTGCAAACTGGGGTAGCCTCCTAGGAGCTGCACATCCCAACCTATCTGAGTCATGGCACCAAAACGTTAGGTTTTTTTGGTCTAGTTGAGAGACACAGACAGAGATAAAAAGCCTTTATTGCTGGCATGGGACTGCTGGAGATTGTCAGAACCCTCAGAGGAGACAAAGCCAGGGAGTCGCTTTTATGGGATTGGGATGGGGTAGACAGACCATTGTGTTGGGAGAGGACTGGAGGACTTTTTGTGCAGGGAGCAGGGAGGCTACCTGAGTGGATGGGGTTGGGAGGGAATTGGGGGAACTTTGGCATGTGCGTGAAAGGGAGGCAGAAAGTTTATTGCTTGGGGACCAGAAGATGCATATGTAAGTTAGCGTATGAGAGATATACTGTTGTTTTAGGGCCCAGCGCCATGTTGGACAGGTACCATACTGAGCCTGGCAGAGTCTCATAGGAGCCGAACCCACCAATAAGGACACTCAGACTCTTAGAGGTTATTTCATATTTCTGATGATAATAAACTCTGTGAAATCACAGTCTCTTCTTCCCATTGACATTTAAATATATTTTAAACAAATATCCTTAAACCACTTCACTGAAATAATTCTCACCAAAATCAGCAAAAGACTTCACATTTACTAATGCTATCAGATACTTTTCAGACTAACTTAGCTAGCTTTTAAAACTTTTTAGTTCTTGCAGCTGCTGAGCCTGTCACCCACTCCTTTTTTCTTCTAATCCCTTTTCCTGCTGGCTTCATTTCTGTGGGTTTTCTGGAGTCTCTTCATGTCTGACTCCACCTTCTGTGTCTCACACAGTCAATGTTCATCTTCTGCAAAGTTCTGTTTTTGGTTTTCATGGTAGGTAATATGTTTAGGCCCATTAAGGATGCATTTCAGTTCAGCTTCCTTTTAACATGTGGAATATAAGAAGCTTAAGTGACAAGGCCAGAATGAAAGAAAGCGAAACATTTTAGATGCTGGAGAGTTCTGGATATAATTTAGTTCTATTATTACTTAACATATATAATATACATAGTGATGCTTAGATTTGCAGCTAATTAGGGGAAGTAATGCATGGGTTCTTTTTCTATTCTTTTTTTTTTTTTGCTATTGGGGATGCTGATGAACATGATATAGTTTGGAGCAGGTAACTGTAATTATAGCAGTTTCTAATGAAGCAATTTTCTGATTTTATGAATCCCTGATAATTTTAGAGGCAGCAGCTCCCTTAGTGGCCCAGTTCTCTAGTGTGGCTCTGGGATTTGTTTCATGAATCTTAGAATAGAGTCGTTTTCATTCTCTGTGTTTCACTTAATATCTGTAATAAATCCCTTTGCTCTTAAAGTAAGTGTGGATGATTCTGTTGTTTGTATATGGATACTGGTCAATATGGTACCACTTTTCTGTGAGATTTTTGTTTTTGTTCAAAACTCAGTGGGCCATCAATTGGCAATATGATCCTGTACTGTAACGATGTCTCCTAATTTTGTATCTTCAGATGAGGTAACTCTATTAAGCATCTATGTGTGTACTGCACACCTCTATCAGGCTGTGCAGTGAAACCTCATACTCAGTGTATCTAAAACTGAATTAATTTTTCTATTAATTCTTTCATTGTTTCCTATTAAGACATATAACCTAGACATTTTGGTGTCATCTTCTGCTCTTTTTTGACCTTGTTCTCAACTTCCTGACAATGCTCACACTATTTTCCAATTCCCTTTATTCACCCCTTCTCCCCTCTGCTAGTACCTTACTTAATTCTTATCTGGGTTATTAGACTAGTCTTTCTTTTTCCCTTTTCCACATCTTTCTTATTTTGTTCTAATTTTATAATATACATTAAAGGAAATTATATTATTTGTTTGCTTGTTTTTATATTTTGACATGTCTGAAACTCAGACTCACCTTTTAATTGATGGTGACCTCCATTTGCTGTCAGCTCTGAAGCTATTAAATATTACCTGTATGTATTAACTTGGTATTTAGGGTAAGTCAACAGATAACTGCAGCTTGCGGATGTGTTAGTGAACCACCATTGAAAGACTATTTGAGGAAGGAATATGTATCCTGATTGTTGCCTAGTAAATTTTTATTAAAACACTGTGGTAAAATTTGAAAGTATCAAAAGCTGTAGAGTGAGCACCAATAGCTTGGAAAAAAAACTCCACAGACAATGTTGGAGTACTCTTAAAGGATGTTGCATATCACTAATACTCTGCATGTCATAGAGATGAATACCAGGTACCATTTAGAGCTGCAGTGGGCGAGATGGGAAGGTGGAATTTCAAAATGAGTGAAGAAAATCTTCTCTCAGACAATGTAAGTCTTTCTATAACCCAAGCATTCTTAATCCCTGAATTTTGAGTTTGTATTGACTTTTATTTATATTTAAAAATACAAAAATTTAAGAACGGTCTCAAGTGCTCAGAAATGTAGGGTGTCTCCAAATGGGCTGAACATAACCTAGTTTTGAGAGTTTTGAAGAATAGTTTGATTTTCTTCAACTCTAGGAGCAGCTATGGCAACTCAGCTACTTGTGTTGTAATATTTGAAAAATGATGATGAAATGATACATACTGTGCCTTACACAACAGAAATAGAGGGTGTTAAATATTTTTAAGTGGTGAAAAAGTATTTTTCCCCAACTGACAAGAAGCATATGTGGTAATTTCCTCCCCACCATTGCTCTGCTCAGTTATCATAGTCAGAATGCTATAAACTTTGTAACTCATTATGAATCTGAACACATGGCAGCATAAGAAGTGCTACTTTCCTAATCATAGGAAAAGGTGCTTTGAACAATGTAATTTTTTTAAGCATTTGCTTATCTTTTTTCATCTTCTACCCAGTTCTGCACCCATCCCCCACATGTGACTTTTAACCAAGCCAGGGTAAATGCTCCTATCACTTCCTGCTCAGCTGAATCAACGCTTCCGGAGGCTGTGACTAATAAAAGCCACAGAGCGTGGTTATACTGGGCTTTTAAAAATCTTGGTTAGCTGTTAGCGCATAATTATAAGTAGAAATACATACAGAATGAGTAAGCGGATTCAAACTATGTCTATAAATTACACAGAGGAGAGGAGTACAACAACAAGCCAGACTTCATTAATGATTGTTATTTGGCTTTCAAAAAAAATAGATATTCTGAAATCACAAGAGTATAAACAGACTTTTGTTTATAGAATCCTTCATGATCCTTTGTTTTCCTATTCATGGTTCAAAATGTGAGGACATATAGAAAAGGCAAGATAAAATCTCTGAAAGATAGGCTAATAGATATTATGATTCTGAACATTATTTTGTTAGTTAATTACCATGGAGATCAGTTAATCTCCAGGAAAAAAATACTTTATAACTCCAAAATCATGTAAGAATCTCCTCCACTGTGTATATGGCATAGAACTATGAGTAGACTTAATTTTTTCCCAGAAAGTGTTTCTATCAAGAAAAAGTGAGTAGTTTATTACTTTGGGTGCCCACCTTGGATGATGGCTGTGCCCATCAGATTCACTTTTCTTGGCTAACTGCCCAGCTCTTTCCAATAAGAGAGCAAGGTTACTGGTAGACCGTGTGTCTAGCAGAGTTGATAAGCAGGTTTAAAGAATTTCTGTACCTTCTGATGATAGCCAAGGTTTTTTGTTTTGTTGTTGATGATGTTGTTTTTGTTTGTTTAGTTTTGTCTTTTTGAGACAAGATTTCACCATGCAGTCAGGTGGCTTGAAGTCACCTTGTAGCCCAGCCTGGCCTCAAACTCAGCAATCCTTCTGCTTCCGCCTCCTGAGTACTGGGATTGCACATGTGCGCCACTATGCCTGGCCATCCAAGTGTTTTTGAAAACACAGCCTTAAACGTTGTTTTCACTTCCTCATATACCCTTTGATTCTCAGCTCCTTTTACTCTTGCTTCTGTCCCCAATATTCAAATACCCCCCCAACCTTAATTGATGTCCTAATTGCCGAATACTGTTTTCTGTCCTGATGTTTCTTGGGACTTTTTAAGCAATGTGCATAACTGACAGTCTCTTCTTTCTTAGATGTCACTATCCATTTTCCTTCTGATGCCTCAGTTTTCTTCTCTTAGTTTTTCCTCTCTTTTTTGATCTCTCTATTAATTGTTGTTGGCTTCTTCTTGTTAACATTTACTATGCTGTATCTTCTGTCATATTAAAGGAAAATTCTTTTCCCCAAATTTGTAATCTCCGTGTTTTCCCTACTTCACTGTTAATCTCTAACAAAGAATAGAAAATATTCCCTGCATCTCTTCACTGCTTATTTACTTTAGTAGCGGGAATCGAATTCAGGATCTTGCCCTGGCCAGGCAGGCACTGTGCTGCTGAGCTGTATCTCCAGCCCGATTATTTATTTGAAGCACTCTATCTATCCTTATATCTCATCAATCTAGTGAAACAGCTACTGAAAAATCATTAATGACTTTCTAAAACTTTAAAATCCTTCACTATTTATCTTTCCAGAACTGGGCCATATCAAGCACTTCCCTTATTAAACTCACTTCTTTTGGTTGTATGACCCAGTTATTTTCTGGTTCACTTTCTGGTTTTTTGGACATTGTTTGTCAACCTTCTCCAGTTAATTTTGATCTCTTAAACACTGATATGTCCCATCATAATGGTCCTCTTCTCCTCTCACCCATAAGCAATCCTAGATGAATTTCACCCTTTATGCAGCTTTATCCACACTCCACATGCTGGTAACCAGTATGTTGTCTACAGAAATCAGCATTATATATCTATATCTATATAGATATATATTTAATTTTATTTAAAGAGAAAAAAAGCAAAACAGAGAAAAGAGTAAGAAATCACTAGTTGATAATTACATATTGTCCTTTTAGAAATAGTTGTTCAAGTTACAAAATTAAAGCATATGAAGTGGACATTCAAACAGTGAGACCGCAAACAGTTCTGTTCAATTATCCAAAACTTAGTAATATGGTTAAGTGAAATAAATAATGATCATATTTATAAATATCACATTGTGTCTCTAGTGTAAAAAGTAGTAAGAACTGTAGGAGTAATAAAATCCAAAGTGTGTAATTGCTATTGTAAAAAAGAGAGGAAAAGAAAGAGCTCTAAAGGATATAACTACATGTATGTTGAAGTGTGTAAGATCATATTACTAAATTGCCCAAGCTAGGCTCAGATTTGCAGTACTCTTGTCTCAGCATCCCAAGCCATTGTTAAAGTTATAGTCCTAAGCCTCTATTTTCTTTCTTTAAAATTTTTTTATTTAAAGAGAAAAAAGCAAAACAGAAAAAAGGGTAGAAATAATACAAAATTTAAAAAAAAACCCTAAGAAATCACTAGTTGATAAATTACATATTGTCATCTTAGAAATAGTTGTTCAAGTCACAAAATTAAAGCATACAAAATGGACAATCAAACAATGAGAGTGCCAACTATTCTGTTCAATGATCCAACAAAAACTTAGTAATATGGTCATCTGTCTTACACACTTAAACATACATGCAGTTATATCCTTTAGAGCATTTTCTTTTCCTCTCTTTTTTACAATAGCAGTTACACATTTTGGGTTTTATTACTCCTACATTTCTTATACACAATGTGATATTTATAAATATGATTCTTACTTCACTTATGAGGAAAGTCTCAAGGTGTCTCCATTTACCTACGAAGGCCTCAAGACCATCATTTTTCATAGCTGAGTAATATTCAATTTGTAGAAAAATACCACATCTTTTTCATCCATTCTGCAGTTGATGGGCATTTTGGTTGTTTCCAAGATTTAGCTATTACAAATTGTGCTGTTATGAACATGGGTGCACATATTATCATTGTGATACGACCTTTTCAGTTTTTTTTCTGGGAAAATACCCAGGAGGGTAACAACTGGATTGAATGGAACTTCCAATCCTAGTCTTCTGAGAATTCTCCATACTGATTTCCATAGTGGCTGCAGCAGTCTACACTCCCACCAACAGTGGAGCAGTGTTCCTTTTTCCCCACAGCCTCGCCAACATTTGTTATCAGTTGATTTCTTGATGGCAGCTATTCTTTCAGGAGTGAGATGAAATCTCAGTGTTGTTTTAATTTGCATTTCTCAAATGACCAGTGATGGTGAACATTTCTTCATGTATTTATTTGCCATTTGTGTATCTCTATCTGAGGAATGTGTGTTAATCTCAGATGCCCATTTTTGGAGACGGTCTTTGAATTTGGGGGGCTTGATGTTTTTCAGTTCTTTATATGTTCTAGATATAAGTCCTTTGTCCGAGGGGTTGCTGGCTAAAATTCTTTCCCATTTCGTGGGTTTTCTTTTCACTCTGTTGATGATTTCTTTTGAAGTGCAAAATCTTTTTAATAATATGATATCCCAGTTGTTGATTCTCTGAAGCATTTCCTGTGCAGTTTGCATTTTGTTCATGAATTCTCTGCCTACCCCTATGTCTCCAAGACTTCTACCTACATTTTCTTCCAGTAGATTTAGTGTTTCTGTTTTAATATTTAGATCTTTGATTCATTTAGACTTTAGTTTTGTGCATGGTGATAGGCATGGATCTAGTTTCAGTCTTCTGCATGTGGAAGCCAATTATTCCAACACCATTTTTAAAAGAGGCTATCCTTCTTCCAGTGAACATGTTTAGCCCCTTTGCCAAATATCAGGTGTCTGAGTATCTTTGTAGTTGTGTTTGCATCTTCTAATCAGCATTTTATATTTTAAATTTTTGTTACTGTACTGCCTTTGTCTCTAGGCCTTGGGTCAACTTTGGGACACTTCTCTGGGTGAGGTGTAGATATGTCCTACATAGAATCCTCTTCACTGATGTAATACTGGCTTCAGGGAATGCTGCCATTCAAAGGTTAGAGAATTTTACATTTATCTCCTCTCTCAACATCCTGGACTCCTTTTTCCATGTTGCTAAGTGGGACTCTGTTGTCCCTCTAGACTAAACTTTGAAAACAGAATCTGGGCTGGGGCTGTAGCTTTAGCTCAGCAGCATATTGCTTGCCTGGCAAGTGTGAGGTCTTGAGTTCAATTCCTGACAAAAAGAAAAGAAAAGAAAAAAAAAGAAAAGATCTTCTTCTTTTCCAAGACAAGGAACTGTCAAATGTCTAGGTCCCACTGCTTGGCTCCTGAGGTATATGAAGAAACATATCTAATTGGGTGTCTACAAACACTTTTGATAGAATATGCCCACAAAATTGGCAACATTAACCCCATCTCACCAGTTGGCAGACCCGAATCTGGGGTGCCACCTTGTGCTCCCTTCTCATTCCACTTCTGCTGTCAATTCTGTAGTCCAAATGTCCCTTTGCTGAAAGTGGTTGGTGTCATTGCCTTTTGTCAGGCCCATTTACACCCTTCTGTTTTTGCCCCAAGTATTTCTTTCTCCAGTTTGTCTTCCACATTGTTCTGAGAAGGATCATTTAACTACATATCTGGTTATATTCATTTCTTACTTTAAAAAAGTTGATGGCCACATTTCCTATATCTTAGTTGAACATTAAGAATCCATTTAACCTTCTGAATGTGGTGCACAGCCTACTCTGGTCACTCTCCAATTTGTGCTCTTTCTTGGCCATTTCCTGCCATCCCTTACTCCTATCATGTACATCATTATCTCTAGCTTCTGTACTATTTGGTATGTGTTAGTGCTTGTCTGTAGTGCCTCTGCCTCTGTTTGTCTTTCCTTACCTGTTGCTTTATCAACATCTACTTATCAGGAAAAGGCAAATTAAAACCACAAATGAGACCCCATTGCTGTGACCTGTACAGCCAGTTGGGTCTTGAGAATGGGCAACAGGAGATGAAGAAAAGACAAGACACATAATAAAAGGAAAGCTGAGACTGAGTGGTATGCTACCTCTCTGATGGAGACACAGTGACAACCCAGCAGTCTGTGTCTTTATTTATACACAGTAAAAATTGTGTGACAGGGCCCAAAGTGCAAGGTCTCAGTGTTTTGCTGAGAACACTGAAAGTAAAATAGTTTGAGAGTGAATCTGGGCTGTAGGTAACACCTGTAAGAACACCAAGGCTGGACACCTGTTGACATGCAACTGAGCTAGACGTTAACTTGTTTATATTGTCTGCTTCTGGCATTTTATGTTCCTGGGACTGGCTTTGCTGTAGCCCCAAGGAGTTTGCTGACCTCCAGCTCAGCCATGGCTAAACTGCTCAATACACACCATGAGCTATATGACAGAATGGCTAAAATTAAGACTGACAATAGGAAATGTTGACAAGGACATGGAACAGCTAGAACTACTCTACATTGCTGGTAAGAAAATAAGTTGATGGAACCCTTTTGGAAAACTGTTATCTATGAAAGCTAAATGTATTTTAAGTCTTTTTAAAATCAATACCGGGGTCTGGGGATTTAGCTCAGCGGCATAAGTGCCTGCCTTGCAAGCATGCGGTTGTGAGTTCCATCCCTGGTACCAATAAAAAAAAAAAAATCAATGCCTGTCAGAAATAGTTGGCTTCAATGTTGTATTTTTAGATCATTTTACTATGGTATTTGTCTGACATTATTATACTTGTTTATTATTTTTTCTCTTTAGACTATGACATCTTTCAGAAACAGGACCTGTTTTTATGTGTGTATTCTGAGAAATTAGTACATATCTGGCACATGATAGTTATTTATTACATGCTTACTGAATGAATTACTTGTGTATTTAGAAAAAAATAGGAATAAACTCTTGGTGGGAGTTGTCATGGTTTATGTCAGTGGCCCCTAGGCCTCATGTATTTGCATTGTGCATTTGTGATTGGTTCATTGTCTAGTGCTTGGATTGGTGGTGTCAGTGCTACACCCTCCTAGGGGTGGAGCCAGGATGTGATGTAATGGCAGAAAGAAGGGGTGTCTCTCTCTCTCTTGCTGGTTTCCCCCTTGCTATTTGCAGCTGCCCTGAACTGCACCCCACCATGCCACCCTGCCTTGGAGCCCACTGAGTATGGACTGAAACCTCCAAAAACTGTAAGAAATAAACCTTTCCTTTCCCAACTGTGGGCATCAGATATTTTGTCTCAGCGATGAGTAAAAAGTAACTAAGACAGAAGTTCTAGGTCAAATTCACTGGTTTATAAATTCATGATTTCTTCTAATAAGAAATAAAAACAATGTAGCTTGTGCTTCCTCTTTTGCACTAGTTCTCTAAAAACTCTACATCTTTAGAGATTAGACCTTCAAGTATCAATATCAACCCACCTTTTTATCAAAGGAGAAAATAGAATAAAATGAAATGAGCACATCATGCTACTCACCTAAAAAACTGAGGGTGAGTGAAGCAGCATCAAGCAGCCACCTAGAGACAGTGTGTTCAGAGGGTATAAATTACTTTGGATTCATACCTGGTGGTTTTATCAGGCTCAAAATTGAAACTTGAAATCGACAATGAGACACTGGTCATCAAACATAGTAAAGATCATCTAAGGAAACAAAGGAAAGCAGTCTATTGGTTACCTCAAATGACATACCTGATGCAAAGGAGTTTTGTATTTAGCTCCAAGATTTCTAAAAAATTAAAGCAAAGAAAGGACACAAGTAAATATCATAGCTTTCAGTTTCTATTTAAAGGACACATTAATTCACACACACACAAACACCCAAGTCCTAAACGTCAGGGCCAGAATTTGAACTTCCTAGCCCTAGAGCTGGTGCTCCGTGCCATGCTGGGACAGCTCTGGGAAGCATCACTGGTCAAGGTGCCATCAATCTGGGGAACAATACTGCCTCCATAGCTAAGTTGGGTACACAGATTTCAGATTTAATCAGTGAGAGGAGTTTATTTTGAAATAGTTAAGGGTATCTCAAATAAATGAACAGCAAAAAGGCTGTAAAGCTTACTCAACTACTTCCATAAATTCAATGAAAATGTGGAGTCATGAAACTCCTGATTCATTGGCATTCTTCTAAGGGTCTTATGGCTGAATGAAGGAACTGGGTAAGACAACTTGTTTCATGGGTGAACAGATTACATCTGTGATCAAAAGAGAGGAAAGGAAAGAGAAATAGCCTTTTGGAAAGAGATGTGTTTCTGAATTCTATTCTCCCTTATGGAAAGTTTTGTTCTCCTCAGTTTACTGATGTATTGCTCAAATCATCTATGCTTCTGGAAGGTTGTGATTAACAAGGTATCTCAGACAGGGAGGAATCCAGGAGCAGATAAATTTCTGCTGCAAGACTACAAAGAGATCCACAGATTGGTTCTGAAAGAGGATCGTGTTGCAACATCAAATGAGAATCAGGCCCATAGATTCTCTTTCCATGTTCCTTACATGGCCACTGTTCTCTTCCAACCAGGCAAAGAATGGGTTGTGATACTCTGAATTAAGAAGGCTCTGGTTTAGGGATTACAGCAGAGATGTGGGCAGGGTGCTGCCCTAAAAATAAGATGACTGTATATAGTAAATGGATAGTGTCCTTCCTCCCTGCAGCCTGCTTCTCCTAGTCAGCATCAAGAAAATTTCAACAGACAAGGCTTATCCATAGTAGGTGGGGATTTTGGAGACTTAATAAGAAAAAACACAATAGATACTGATGGTTTCAGATTCCCAACAAACGACTGAGCCTCTGCCAACTAGTGAAGTCCCATTTGCCCACCATCCATTCTTCACTGCTTCAACCATAGGCATAAACAAAGACCCGAGATCACTGGATAACTGAGGAAACTGAAATAGAATGTACCAAACAGAGGGGCGGGGGAATGAAAACAGGAATTTGAAGAGTACACAGACAAGGCACAGAGCAGAAACACCAGAAAGTTATAATTAAAATTTGAGAGATCAGGGAAAACAGTGCTTACATGACAAAATAATTCAGATAAAAACAAAAACTCTTAAAATGAATTTTTGGTAGCAAAAGTGAAAAATTAATAAAAGAAGAGATAAAATATTTTGGAATGCAGAAAAGTAACAGAGATAGGCAAAGCAGAGTAAGTAGATAAGAAAATTAGCCAAAGGAAAGGAGTTCTAGAAGTAGAAGTAGGAAATGGAAAACATTAACTAAAAATAGTACAAGACAAATTACCAAAAGAGAAAGACTTAAGGCAAAGTGTCCCCATTAAATGCCCAGCACAATGCCTGGTGTGGAAGGGGATGTAGTGTGACACACAGTGATCAGTTTTCAAACTTCTGAGAAAAAAGTGAAAAGCCCTAAAGGTCCCAGAAAAGAGCACAGATAAATGGATAACATACAAAAATGTTCAGGAGCCAGAATGGAATCAAGTTTCTCAATACCAATGTTGGAGGCACAAAACAAAAGATAAACAACAAAAAGATTGGAATAATCCCCATAAAATGATGTGGGGGCAGGAGCAATTACCAGCTAAGAATTCTATACAACATTAAGTCAATTGCAAGTATCAAGTAAGAAAGCTCTCAAAAGCTTAATTCTCATGTACCTTTTATCAAGAAACTGCTGGAGGAGGTTTTCCATTAAACAAAGGAGTAAACTGAGATAATGATGCCATATGGTCCAGATATCTAAAGGCATTCAACACAGGACAGAGATGAAGGGAATTCCTAAGCTGCCGGTAAGGAGACAATCCGGAATGACAGCAAACAAGCAGGTCAAGATAAATGCTAGTTCAGATTGGCACAAGCTTGAACAGGCCTAGCAGAAAGTCCCCAAGGAATAACAAAACTGATATTTTACCAGATGTATTGGTTTTAAATATTTATAGTTCTTTCTGAAAGTCTGGATATGAATAAAAATATGTATACAGAGAAAACTAAACAAATAAGAGTGGAGCTATTAATAACTCCAAGGGCAATGACAAAGAAGTAAGCAAGATATTTAATCTTACTACCCCACACATTCAGCTAGAAGTCATATACTATGATAGGGAATATTAATTAAAGCAAAATTGTGATATTAATGGGATTAAATATTGATGATGGGAAATATGTAGGTTTGTACAGATGTAAGAAGGCTAACTACTCCTCTTTAACTGGCAATTTAATAGTATATAAGATAAAAACCAAGAAGCACAGTATTTACAAATATACTACTAGCCACCTTAATAACTCTTACAAAGTGGAAAAATAGCCATTTTACAAAAAATTAATATAAACATTTATTATTCTTGGAAAATAGAAATGTGGAGAGGAAAAGGAAACATTTGGAATTTTGATGTCTTAAAAATATTTTTGTTGAATTGAGTTTTTAAAATTTTTTTAAATTTTAAACAAAATAAAACACTACAGAACAAAGCAAATCAGAACAGAACAATGCAAGAAACACAGGACTTCAAAACAAGACAACAGGATACCAAGAGTGGCTACCATAATGTCTCTTGTTCTCTTCAAAATAGTTGACTATAACTTTACACACAATAACATTAAGCATAACAAAATAGTATAAAACCAATCAAAAGAATGAAAGCATTACAGGATTTCAAAACCAGATAACAGAAAATGAAAAATGGTTACTACAATATCTCATTTTCTTCAAAAAAGTTGTCTATACTATCACACATAATAAAATCAAATAAAACAAAACAGAATAGAACCAATCAAAACAAAAGAATAAAAGCATGATAGAACTTCAAAACAAGATGATAGCAAATCAGCAATGGCTACCACAATGTCTCATTTTCTTCAAAATAGCTGTTCATACCATCACACCTAGTAAAATCAAACAAAGCAAAACAGAATAAAACCAATTAAACAAGTGAATGAAAGCATTATAAGACTTCAAGATAATAGTAAACCAACCATGATTACCATAATATATCCCATTATGTTCCATTATGCTCCAAATTGTTGTCCATACCATCAGACAAAGTAAAATCTAACAAAACAAGACAGAATAAAGCCAAACCTAACAAAAATGTTAAAACAATACAAGAGTTCAAGACAAGACAATAACAAATTAACAGTAGTTACCACCTTTCCTTCCCAGAAGTTTCCTCCCCTAACACTTTTTAAATTATTTAAATTAATTAAGTTAATTATTTAATTTAATTTATCAATTATTTAAATATTTATTTAATATTTTATTTTATTTTATTTTTTGGTACCAGGGATCAAACTCATGACCTCACACTTGCCAGGCAGGCGCTTTTGCCACTGAACTAAATCCCGGGCCCTCCCCTATCATTTTCACAATAAGTATTTTGCTTTTTGGATCCCATTAACTCCTGTTTTTTATGCTGGGGTTCACCTGTATGAGTTCAAATGGTTTCATCCACGAACATGATCTTCAGTTTCATCTATTTACCTATGAGAACCTCGAGATTATTCTACTTTGTAGCTGGGTAGCTTTCCATTGTATGAAAATACCATATACTATATGCAAGAAGCACATTTAACTGGAAAGGAAATTCATAGACTGAAAATTAAAGGAGAGAAACAATTGTCCCATGTGACAGGAGTCCAGAAAAAAAGCAAGGGTAACTTGTCTATCAACCGCAGAATGGATAAGAAAGACACGCTGAATTCAGTTTTAAAAGAACATACAGAATTCAGTTTCTGGTCACAGAAGAAACTTGGAAATGATCAGTCTGTCCTGACAAGTAAAATGTTTAACAAACTAAACAATCAATTTGTCTTATATCTATGAGAGAAGTGAGCTCATAGAACAAACCTGTGCACCTTAAATGTAGAGGCTGACTGTTGAATTACTAGAGCAGAAACCTCTGCAGGGACTTGTACCAAGGTACAGAAATGTGAATTGTAATTGAGGAAATGATGGAGATTTAGTGTGGACAAATCTAAGAGACAAAACCTCCGAGGAAACCCAATCATCTACAACTCCCACATTTTTGTGAATTTTGTCTTGACTCATTGCTCTAGTTTCTCACAATGAATGTTCGAGAAATATCCTTTATGCTTCCTGAAGAAGAAGAAAAGGGACCCTGCAGATGACTTGCCTCTCCTCCAAAGCCATGTAAACAAGAAAAAATTAGAATGAAATACTCAAAAGTTTTGAGAAAAAATGCCACTAGCCTAGAATTCTCTATGCTATGAAATCACCCTTCAAAGTGAAGGAGAAGAGCTAGAGCTGTATGTATCTCAGTGTTACAGTATTTGTCTACCATATACAATGTCATGGGTTTGATTTTCTAGGACCGGGTGGAGGGAAAAATAAAGGAGAAATAAAGACTTTCTTAGATAAAAATTGAGATTTTTAAACTGTCTCTCAAAAAATGTTTAAAAAATGTTTTGTAAAGAGAAGACAAGTGATATATTTAGAAACTCATATACAGCTGAAGAAAGAACATTGGAGAAAGAAGCCAAAATAAAAAATTTATTTGTTTTATTATTAACTGATTGACTAATTTGTTTGGAATAATAGCAACAAGGCATCCTATTAGGTATGAATATGTACACATATATGTATGTATATTTTTGCTTATGTATAAGTGAAATTAATGACATTAATGAGGCAAGTTATGGGAGACAAGAATTAGGATTATTTGTTATTGTAAAGAACTGGCACACAGAAACAATTCTCTCTAACTCATTCCTCAAGGCAAGCATAGTCCTGATAACAAAACCTGAAAAAGACGCAACCAAAAAAGAGAACTACAGACCAATCTCCCTAAGAAGCATAGATGCAAGTATCCTCAATAAAATACTAGCAAATAAAATGCAGCAAATCATCAAGAAGATTATACATAACCAAGTGGAATTCATCCCAGGAATACAGGGATGGTTCAATATATGCAAATCAGTAAATGTAATGCAACATAGCAACAGAGTCAAATGCAAAAATCACATGATCATCTCAATAGATGCAGAAAAAGCTTTTGATAAAGTCCAACACCCATTCATGATGAAAACCCTATAGAAAATCAGCATATATGGTTACCTCAATCTAATAAAAATCTATCTATGACCAGCCAACAGCCAACATCATACAAAAATTGAAAGCTTTCACTCTAAAATCAGTAACAAGACAAGAATGTCCACTACCACCACTACTATTTAATATAGTTCTGGAGTATTAAAGCAATTAGTCAAGAGAGAGAAATAAAAGAATAAGGATAGGAAAAGAAGTTAAATTATCATTGTTCACAAATGAAAAGATACTATACACAGAAGACTCCCAAAGTCCTCCAAAATACTTCTAGAATTAATAAAGAAATTCAGTAACATAGCTGAATACAAAGTCAGTACTCAAAAATCAATAGTATTTCTGTACATGAACAACAAACTCATTGAGAGAGAAATCAAGGAAACATCACCCTTCACAATACTATCCAAAAAAGTGATGTATTCAGTAATCAATCTAACAAAGGAAGTAAAAGATCTATATACTGAAAATTATAGTCCTCTGAAAAAAGGGGATTGAAAAGAATATCAGAAAATGGAAGGATATCCCTTGCTCATGGATAGGAAGAACCAACATTGTAAAAGTGGCCATACTCTCAAAAGTGTTTTACAGATTTAATTCAATCAGATTTAATTCAATAACATTAATGTACTTCAGAGATCTTAGAGAAAACATTCCTAAAATTCATTTGGAACCAGAAGTGACCTAGAATAACAAAGGCAATCCAGGCAACAAAGGCAGGGCATCACAGTCCCTGATTTGAATTTATTCTACAAAACAACTGTGATAAAATCAACATGGTACTGACAAATAAACAGACCTGAGGATCAGTGGAACAGATTAGAAGATGAAAACACAACTACAAAGACACTCAGCCACCTTATCTTTGATTAAAGGACCTAACATGTCCACTGAAAGATATCCTCTTTAATAATGGGTGCTGGAAATACTGGCTTACCACATGTTGAAGACTAAAACTAGACATGTGTCTATCTGTATGCACTAAACTAATGTAAAAATGGATCAATGACCTTAATATTAAAACAGAAATATTAAATTTACAGGAAAAGAAAGTAAGTAGAAATCTTGAAGCCCTAGGGGTAGGCAGAGAGTTCATGAACAAAAACCAAAGTGCACAGGAAGTTTTTCAAAGAATCAACAATTCTATTAAAAAGTTTTTGCAAAAGAAATCACTAACAGTAAAAAGAGAACCTACAGAATGGAAAAAATTTATCCAAGTGTCCCTCAGATCAAGGACTTTTATCTAGAACATACAAACAATTGAAAAAAATAAGGCCCCCGAATTCAAAACCTAGTCCAAAAATGGGCATCTGAGATGAATACATATTTCTCAAATGAAGAAATACAAATGGAAAATAAATATATTTAAAAATGTTCAATGTCATTGATCACTTTGGAAATGCAAACTAAAACAACACAGATTCCATTGCACCCCAGAAAGAATGGCTATCGTCAAGAACTTAAGGAATAATAAATGCTGATGGGGCTGTGGGGAAAAAGGAACCCTTTTCTACTGCTGGTTGGAGTGTAGACTGGTGCAACCACTGTGGAAATCAATGTGAAGATTCCTCAAAAATCTTGGACTTGATGTCCCATTCAACCCATCTATTCACTTTCTTGGTATCTTTCCAAAAGTATTAAAAGTACAGTATCACAATATACATAACCCACATTTGTACCAGCACAGTTTGTAATAACTAAATCTTGGAAACAGCCTAAATACACATCACCTGATGAGTGCATAAAGATTTTTAAAAATATATAATGAAGTACTCCTCAGCTATAAAGAAGGATAATCTTGAGACATGTACTTTTAAATGGATAGACCTTGAGATAATAATCTCAAGTGAAATAAATTAGACATGTATAAATATCACATTTTTCTCTGGTGTGAGAAACTGAAAGTGTGAATAAGAACCAAAATGTATAATAGTGTGAAATAGGAAAAAATTGTTCAAAAGGAAAGAAGAACTAGGTGGGGGGGGGGAGGAATGAAGGATGGGAAAAGAAAAAATTAGAAAAGAAGGATAAAGTAGAAATAAAGCTTTGTAAATAAGGAGAGGAAGAAAGGTTGAAGAAGGGGAAGGGAATGAGAAAAAAGAGGAAGCAAGATGTATCATGTACAGGTAAAAATTCTCTATGCCAAATGTAATCATTACATATATCTAGATTGTACCAATAAACAATAAAAATGTAGTAATAAAATAGAAATTAAAATAAATAATACTTGAGAGGAAAAGGTAAAAAATAATACAAGTTTTGATGACAAATTTTAAAAAATCCTATGCAAATATTTCACTGTGCAATCAATCAAAAACTGCTGATAAAACATTTTACTTTTAAACAATTATAAAAGGGGGCCAGGGATTTAGCTCAGTGGCTTAAGTGCCTGCCTGGCAAGCACAAGGTCATGAGTTTGATCTCTAGTACCAAAAATAAATAAAATAAAATAAAATAAAATAAAAAATAAAAAACCCCAACTACATAATGTGTATAAGAAACTCATTCTAAAATAAGAGTGATATGCATTAAAATTGAAAAGTGGAAAGAAGACCATTCTAATACTAATTTTTAAAAAGCAGTAATGATGACATTAATTTCAGATAGAGAAAACTTCAGAGCAAAGAAAACTATCAGGAATAAAGAAAGGCTTTACATAAGGATAAAAGGATCACTTTTCTAAGAAGCTATAACAGTCCTTAGTGTGTATATAGTTAAGAGAATGAAAATATATGAGATAAAAATAGATGGAATGGCAAAGAGAAATAAATAAATTCTCCAGTATAATTCAGTTGAAGACTTCAGCCCCTCCCCCATCAGACATTAACAGATACAACAGGTGGAAAATTAATAAGAACATATAAATGAACTGAAAAAAACATCATGTAGCTGTATCTAACGGACATCAATAGACTGGCTCACCCGACAACAGTAGAATGTATATTCTTTGCAAACCCACATGAACTGTTCACCAAGGTCAAGCACATTCTAGGCCATAAATCACACTTCAAAAAGTTTAAAAGAATGAAAGTCATAGAATGATTACTTTCTTTTTTTAGTTTTTTTTATTGTAAAGAGAATAAAACAAAAGAGGACAGAACAAAGCAGATTAGAACAGAACAATGTAAGCAACACAGCACTTTATAACAAGACAACCGGATATTAACAGTAGCTACCATAATGTCTCTTCCTTTGTAATAGTTGAGCATGGCTTCAAATACAGTAATATCAAGCATAACAAAATAGTATAAAGCCATTCAAGAGAATGAAAGAATTACAGTGCATTCTGAACCAAATAACAGAAAATGAACAATGGCTACTATAATATCTCATTTTCTATAAAAAATTTGTTTATACTATCACATATATTAAAATCCAATAAGACACAACCTGATAGAACCAATAGTAACAGAGGAACAAAAGTATGGTAGGACTTCAAAGCAAGGTGATATTAAATCAGCGATGGCTGCCATGATGTCTTGTTGTCTTCAAAATAGCTGTTCAAACAAAACAGAATAAAACCATTCCAACTGATGAATGAAAACATTATAAGGCATCAAAGCAATGTAATGGGGAATCATGATTACCTTAAAATCTTATGTACTCTTACCATCTCTTACACTAGGGAGCCTATACAGTCTCCCTAGACTATTTATACATGTGAGTTTGTTTTATTTCACTTATGAGTACACTCTCAAGTTGCATCCATTTATTTATAAATATCTCAGTGCGATCAGAATGATTACTTTCAAACTCCAATGGAATTAGATATCAGTAACAGAAAGACACAGTAGCTGGAAAATGCTTAAATACTTGCAAATTAAAGAACATACTCTAACATGTTTAGAAGCAAATTTATAGCATCAAACATATATTAGAAAAGAAGAGCTAAAATCAATCAGCTAAATTTCCTTAGAAAATTTAAAAAATAAAAGCAAATTAAATCCAAACTAAGTAGAAGATAAATAATATACATTAGAGCAGAAATTAAAGAGATTGAAAACTGGAAATAGAAAAAATCAGCAAAACCAAAATCTGGTTCTTTGAAAAGTTTTGAAAACTTGATAATCCTAAATCTAAGAAAAAAGAGAGTGGCCACAAATTACCAATATCAGAAATGAAATATAGGACAGTGCAGATTTGGTGACTATTAAAGGTTAATATAATAAATATTATGAATAATTTCAAGCCCATAATTTGATAACCTTGATGAGATTTACAAATTTAATCTACCAAAATAACACAAGAAGAAATAGACAACCAGAATAGGCCTATATCTATTTTTTTTTTTTTTTTTGGACTAGGGATAGAACTCACAATCTTGCACTTGCCAGGCAGGCACTTAAGCCACTGAGCTAAGTCCCCAGCTCTCCTATATATATTAATGAAACTGAATTAATAATAAATAAACTTTACAGGAAATCACCAGGCCAGTTGGGCTTACTGGTGAATTCCACTAAACATCTAAGGAAAAAAATTATATTTAATGTATAATTCTTTCAGAAATAGAAACAGAGGGAATACTTCCTAGTTCATTAAATAAGGCCAGCATTACTTTAATTCTAAAATCAGGCACAAATATTACAAGAAAACTATAGACCACTACATTTCATAAACATGCATGCAAAAATCCTCAAGAAGTTATTAGCAATTAATCCAATAATGTATAAAAAGAAGTATACAGCATGACCAAGTGTGATTTATTCCAAAAATGAAAGAGTGGTTCAATATTTGCAAATTAATATAATCCCTTTCATGACTAGGCTAAAGAAAAAAATCATGTGATCATATCAAGAGATGTATAAAAGACATTTAACAAATTCCGATACACATTCATGGCAAAAATCTCAGTAGATGAGGATTATAGAACTACCAAATTTCATAAAGAATATCTTCAAAAATGATGCCAATCACAATCCTGAAAACAATCTCAATTGTTTAACTCATAACAAATAACATCTCTAAAGTCTAAAATCCCTAAAAGTCAAAATCTTTAAATCATAATATTAAATGATTAAAATCTTAAAAGCTGAAATCCTGAAAGCCAAAATCCTGAGAATTGCAGTTCTCATTGAAAGAAAAAAAATACTATAAAAAGGGATATAAACCTGAAATGTGGGTAAGGAATGAGTACGTTTTCACTTAAGCACAGAATATCTACAAGATCAATGACCTCCTGAATAAAAACACTTAACTTATAAAGAGATTCTTTCAATGTTTAAAAAAACATAGCAAATGGTGAACTGTTCTGTGTTATGAATTTGATTGTTAAAAAATAGACATTTTTGACATTAAATCCAATGTAAAAAAAACCAGAATGTGATTTACATTGACTAATAGCTGGAACTTTCAAAACTGTCTCTGATTTTTAAAAAATTGTGTACATATATATTTCATATATAAAATCATATATACATAATCTTTTATAAAATCATATTAGATATATAAAATTCATGCCCTTTTTAGATGTAAAAATTCTAGATTTTATCCACATGCTTATGTATTGACAATGTGATTGTTCTTTTTTTTTTTTTTTTTTTTTTTTT
>PVJX010012594.1:0-49862 GCA_004027295.1 Dolichotis patagonum
GTAACTGACACATGAACACTCATGGCATTGGAGGCTTGTTGAGGTGTGTACCACCTTTGGGTGTTGCCTCAGGCTGGAATACCTTGGGTCCATGTAGAATTAAAAAGTAATAAACTAATCCACTAGGCAAACTGAAGTTACAACTGGTCTAGTGACTTTCTGATTCCTATGCATATTTAAAAGAGAAACTGTCCCAGACTCTAAAGCAGAGTGCATACAAATGTACCTCAAGATGTTGGTCTGGTCTGACTTCTCCAGAACCTTCACCACCAAGAGGTTCACTGAACGAATCACCTGCTGCCCTTCCTCTAGGTCTTCGATCCGAGAATCCAGCATTAAGGTGATAAGGCCGTGCATCAGGTCTTTCAGCACTCCAGTGGAGGCCTCCCGGGCCAGGCTTTCAATCTGAAACAGCTGTCCAATCCTGATCGTGTTAGGGAGGTTAACACTCAATACAGGGAGAAAACAGGATATGCCTGGGTGGTGTATTCTAGTAAATATTCAATTATAGTATATTCTTAAACAAGAGTGCTGAAAGAAAATCATGTAGAAACTTTCAGTGATAACCAAAACTATACAGTGTTTTTTTGTGGTACTTAGAGATTGAATGCTGGGCCTTCACCCTATCCCTTTAAATTTTTTTTTTGAATTTTGAGACAGGTCTTACTCAGTTGTTAAATGGTCCAGATGGAGGGAGCTTGCCATTTTTCTACTTCAGTCTACCAGAGGGCTTGATTACTGGCATGTGTCATAATACTTGGGTTGTTTTTTGTTTTTGAAACAGGATCTCACTATGGCCAGGCTGGCCACTAATTAGCTATGTAGTCCAGACTGGTTCCAACTCACAATCCCCCTGCCTCAGCTTCCCAGGTGCTTGTGATTACAGATGTATGCCATTACACACAACTTGAATATTTTTAATATAAACACACTTATCTGTGAAAAGCCAAATGTAGTCTATCATGCTTGCAGAAAAACTGGCATGAAGCAGAACTCCAGGTAGTAGGTAAACATTCTACTTAATATTCTAATAATAAGGTACTCTAGACTGTACCCTAATAGCCAAAGAAAGTGCTCAACAGCTTGAAAATTAGAAAATTCTGCAAAGTGACCACAGACACACAGGAACACATGCACTGCCTCTGGCTGAGAAGCCAGCGCATGACTGCTGGAGGGCTGCTTGCTCCGAGAGGCGCCTTACCGAGATCATGTTGCCGATGATGCAGCTGTACAGCTTGATGATCTCATCCTTCTCCAGCTTCTCGTCTGCCATGTGTGTGTTGTAGATCAGTCTCAGCTGCATGAAGGTGGCTATCAGAAACTGATCAATGTGACCAGACATAGCTTCAGCTTTGTCTTCCTGTCTCAGGACCTCATCTATCTGATAACAGAAATTCCAAGATATAGATTCCGAGCTTGATACAGAGCAGTACAAAAACACTGCAAGGGACTTCTCTGTAAGAGTATTAATAAAGCACTTCCAATCTTATCTTGAAAAAAAAAAAACCTCTTGTAAAACACTCATTTTAAGGAGACTATCACTTAACATATATTTACTGAGCAAGATATTATCTCGATTAATCACAAGTGATTAAGTGCAAGGTTAGCCTGAACTATACAGGAAGAACGTCTCAAAAACAAAGAAACAACAACAACAAAAACCCAAGACATAAAACAAAAATAGGATTAATTTATTGAGCGCTTTTTATACACTTTTTTTCCTCCCTTCGGTGGTACTGGTTTTTGAGCCCAGGGCCTTTACAATGAAGTACACCTTTACAACACTTCTTCAATTTTGAGACTAAGTCATTAAGTTGCCCAGGCTGAGCTCAAACTTGGGATCCTCTTGCCTCAGTTTCCCAGGGTAGTTTTAGGATTACAGTATGAACCACTAAGCTCAACATTTTTAAAAGTATTTTTGGTAACAGGGATTGAACCCAAGACCTTGTGCATACCAGGTAAATGCTCTACCATTGAGTTTCCTCTCCAGTGGTAATGATCTTAAGAAAAAAGGGTAGGCGCACCATTTATACACATTATAAGGCAAATGGTGTCCCTGGTGTTGTGGAAACTATGGACCTTTTATTTATTATGGAAGCATACTTCATGAGTCAACATTTGGGACACTATTAGATCTTCGTATCAAACTTTCTTATCAACAGAAAATTATGTGTAAGTCCTTCAAGTCAATAGGACTTCTTTTTTGGTACTGGGGATCAAACTCACAACCTCGCACTTGCCAGGCAGGTGCTTAAGCAACTTAGCTAAATCCCTGGCCCAATAGGACTAATTCCACAAGGTAACCTGGGACTTACTGGGGCATCTGCACTATCTCTGGCTTGAGAACCCTGGCAGGATGAGTGATGGAGGGCTTTATAACAGTCCGTGTGTGCGTGCACAGAACTGTACTCAATTATCACTTATGAGGAACTTCCAGTGTTTCAGTTTGGTTATTGTGTCCACTCTATTGTACAACAAACATTTTTGTATAGGTTCTTAAGTGTGTTTGCATTTCTGTGAAAGTAGAGGAGTGGTAGTGTTAAACACCTTTCTGTGTATTCACTGAACTTTTGGATATCTTTTGTGATTTGCCTATTCATATTTCTATTTTTCTTGAGTTCTTGTTCTCTCAAGAGTTAGTAAGTTCTGTTAATTAAAGTTACTACTTTTAGGGGTCAGGGATTTAGCTCAGTGGTGTAAGTGCCTGCCTTGCAAGCACAAGGTCATGAGTTTGATCCCAGGTACAAAAAAAAAAAATCAACTAAAGTTACTACTTTTATCAGTCAATACTCATCGCAAATATATTCTATAATATGGTAGCTTCCTCAAGATGAAAATCTTACACAAACTTACCTCCTTTTTCAGGTTTTGGGTTTCCTATCTTAATTAGTGGTCTGTCTATATTGTTCAGTTATTTTAAAAACCTTAGTATGTGAGGGAGAATAAGTTGTTTCCAATTTCCTCAAGTTTATATGTGCTCTTAATTACTAATTATTTAATGCCTTCCACATATATAGTTTGCTCTATCCTCATTTCTGATATTTATGTATTTGTTTGTTTTTCTGAGACAGAGTCTGGCTGTGTAGCACAGGCTGGCCTCCAACTTGCAGTGATCCTCCTGCCTCAGTCTCCGGAGCACTGAGATTATAGGCATGTGCCACCACACCTGGCTATTTTTGCATTTTAATCAATCTAGTAAGAAATCTGTTTTTGTTTTTATTTTGTAAGGGCCAGTTTTAATACTCATATTTTTTTGTGTGTGGTATCAGGGATATACACATATTTATAATTCTTAATTTATTTCATGAATTTTAACTTTATTTCCTATTTTCAAATGTCTTATACTTTTCTATTTTCTTAAGATTATTGCACTAAATCCATTTTAGTCTTTTTTGAAGAGTAAATGTATTTCAGGCAATATATTTTTCTGAGTTTGATTTTTTTCAGTGAGTTTCAAGTAAAATATTTTTCTATTTACTTTTGGAACTTTTATTTTTGGAATCCAAACCCAGGGACTCACACGAGAAAGAAATGCTCTATCACAACTGAGCTATACCCTTGGCCTGCACGTATATATGTATGTATGTTTTTGAGACAAGATGTCGCTATATATTTCAGGCTGGCCTTAAATTCACTTTGTAGCCCGAACTGGCCTTGAACTTGCAGTGATCCTCTTTAGTCTCCCAAGTGCTGGGATTACAGGAATGGGCCACCACACCCAGCCTCATATTTATTGATTTTTGATCAAGAGGTTATTTGGTAGCAAGAAACCAGTTATTTTTGTGGTGTTATTTATGCAACATTTTGTTTGGTTATCAGCAAATAATTTCATCACTGCAGTTTTTACCTTTTGTATTTGGTAATGTTTTCTCTTTAATTTATTTTTAAAAGTGTTCAATGGAAGGTGGGTTGGTGGTACATGCCTGTAATGCCAGCACTTACCACGGCTTAGGCAGGAGGATCATGAGCTCAAGGCCAGCCTGGACAACATAGCAAATTCAGGGCAAATGTGGACTATAATGACTCAAAAAAAAAAAAAAAAAAAAAAGTCCAATAGAGATACAAAGACACAAATTATCTTTTCTATGAAATTTAAAGTTCATGTATGTTAATTAAATCTAGCTTGTTTTCTAATATTCTCCTCTTAAGTACTAGAATTATAGGCATGTATCATGACTCCAATGTGCAAATTTTTCAAACTGTCTTTGCTTTTGCTGTTTTTGTTTTGTTGTTGTTCTTTGTTTGTTTTTGAAATAAGGTCTCCCTGTGTAGTCCAGGCTGGTCTTGAAACTCATAGTGATCCTCTGGGTTAGGCCTCTTGAGTGCTGAGATTACAGATGTGTGCACCACATGCAGCTGTCTTTGTTTTTCTTAGGTTAGTCGTCCATATAAATTTTAGAACCAGCTTCTCAAATTGCAGAAAAAACCTCGAGATTTTGATAAAAAATGCACTGATTTTATAGACTAAAGGAACCACCATATTTCCAATCTTGAATTTTGTGTATGTATAGTAGTATATATGCATTTGGAAATTCACTAATGTCATTCAATAAAGAAACCTTTTAGGCTGGGCCCAAACTTTTCTTTTTTTTTTTTTTTAACTTAGGACCTTGTTCTTGCCAGGCAGGCACTGGGCCACTGAGCTACATCCCCTGCCTTGGGATATAGCTCAAACTTTGGACAATGTCAGCTTCTCAGAGCACTGGATTGCAGGTGTGTGCTGTCCTACCCAGCAAGACAGATTTTAAGGCTGCACACTTCAGATGCTACCTACCTGATACACAGCTCCCGTGCTCAGAAACAGCACGTCAATGGATGGCAGGTGGTGGTGATTTAAAACCAAGGCCTTACACATGCTCATGATGTGCTTTCCCACTGAGCTATATCTGAGCCTTGAGAACCAAATCTCTTAAGAGGAGACCATATCTAACACTACCAAAAATTTGTTTAGATTACCAATTCTTTTTGTTTTTTTGAGACAGAGTCTCACTATACAATTCAGGCTGGCCTCAAACTTGCAAGGATCCTCCAAGGGCTGGGATTACAGGCATGTGCCACCACGCCCAGCTGTGGATTCCCAATTCTATCTTTCCATCTGTCTTCTTTTCTTTATCAGGAAAGCACTAGACTTTGCCTTCATCATTCTAATGACCTTTATGTGCATCAGCAGCACTGCTGTTGTGGGGACTACTCCCATTACCTGTGTCAGAGCTTGGATACTTGCGTTGATGTCACCACTGGCTACTTGGGAGATAATGAAATTGATTGTGGATGCTGTGTTACTGTGCATGTCATCAAAGTGTGGAGACACAGCTCGGATCCTAGACAGCAGAGCAAAGGGAAAAGTACAACCTCTATTACACAATACCCCAGTTAAGAGAGAATTACAGTTTCCTACTAGATTCAGGTCGTAATTACACCTATGTATCACTATGCCTGGCAAGTCTAAGAAGTTTTAACTGTACACTATCATAGAGGGCTTTTTTGTTGTTTTGTTTGAGAAAGGGTCTTGCTATGTAGCTCAGCCTGGCCTTGAACTCACTATGTAACCCAGGATGGCCTCAAACTCATGGTGATTCTCCTGCCTCAGTCTCTCAGCCTCTTTTTTTTGCAGAGGTGGGGTACTGTTAATACAACTCAGGGTCTTGTGCTTGTCAGGCAAGTGCTGTGCCACTGGGCTACATCCCTGGTCCTTTTTTATTTTGTTTTTTGAGGTAGTGTTTTGTATAGTTCAGGCTGGCCTTGAATTCACTATGTAGTCAGGCTGGCCTTGAGCTGCTGGTGATCCTCCTTCCTTTTCTGGGATTATAGACATGTGCCACCACACCCACCTGTCCAGAGGGCTCTTTTTAGATATGTTCTTTGAGGATCATGAACCATTTACACTTAAATGAACAAGTTGGACTTACTTGGGCTCAGGAATAAGAACTGGTTCGAAAATGTCATCCAGTTTATGCTGGACAAGTTCTGGCATTTCACATCGGACTGTGCCATTGTCATTCTCAATCTCATCAAGGTCCAGCTGGAATTCTCGGCGAACCATCTGGGTGGCCTCAGGATGCCCACTCATGCCTCGGGCTTGGCTAAGGGAAGCAAAATAAGGTTCTTGAACTAAGATAACTTTCCCAACCACAGAGCAAGAGCAGCACTGCCAGGTGCCTCAACACTCCAAGACAGATGTTCAACTTCTGGTTTCAGCCCCCCTGATTGAAGTTCTTGAGGCTAAGAAAGTGCCGGAGGTAACAGTATCAGCTCAAGTATATCCTAAGAGAGCAGCTAACTCTAACATATATTACACTACCAGCCAAGTCATAAATATTACCTCTAATTCACTAGTGCTAATGCACCTTTTACTTCTATTTTAGAAGGGATGGAAAATATAGTATATTTATATTGATATAAAGCTCAACACTTATGGGAAAAAATGTAAGAAAAAATCTAGACTGGCTGGTTTTTTTCTCACAAATTAACCAATGTTTACATTTTTCTAATCATAACATCATTTCATGCAGTGTTCAGGATATTTTACACTGTGAAGGGCAGACACATCCCTTTTAAGAACAGTCAGTCTTGACAGGTCAGGGCCAGCATTATATCTCAAAAAATAGATATGCAAAGTTTCCAAATTCAAATTGGTTAAAATTATACTCATGACACAGCTCAAAATAGAGCTGTGTTGCTTAGAAGGCAGTATTTTGAGTCCTTAAGCCAATTCTGGATTGCATGCATTTTATTTCGTCTTGTCTCAAGAATAGGAACTTAAGGACAACCAAACAGTACCCAAGGAAGAAGGCAAATCAATACTTTAGCTTCATGACACTGAGCTGCCATTTTTGCTAGCCAAACTTTCCTAGGAGACATGATATTTATGGATGACCTCTACCTTGCTATAACTCTAAGCCAGTCACCCACCAGAGGGGATGAATCCATGTTAGAAGTTAGAAAGATATAAGGGCCCTGCTAATGAGAAATTAGCAGGCAGTACTTACATCCTATATGTGCGATACATAATTCTGTCCACGGAAAAGCAGTGAAAGAAGGCACAAGACCATTTAGAAGTGGTTTTGAGACAAAGACAAAGACAATGAATACTGAAAGATAAACATCTGGTTATGGGACATTTACCCAGACACTCTCATGCATGGTAATGACTACAGGAACTCAAGATTATGTTATGGACAAGCTCTGAGCACACAAAGCTAAGTCCACAGAGATGCTCTTAGACACCATCTCCAGCCACATACTTGAGCTTAGAGGACATGTCCTCAGCCGGGCCCTTGCGCAGCATGTTGGCATTGGAGGTCATGTTTTGGTTGCGCTGTAGTTTCTCTTCCAACTGTTTCATTGGTGCAGAAGAGGGCCTCTTTGCTGACCGCTTAATCCTCTCCTCAAGCATGCTCATATCCTTTTCAGACAGCTATAAAAAGAGGCCACATTTAGCTTATTAGGACATCAATAATCTAAATTATGAGGAGAATTCAAAACCTAACTACAGGACTCAAGAATGACCTATTTTCATACTGAAGATAATAGAAGTTACCCTGTTAAGACAAATTTACTTTCAAAACACTTTATTATTATTATTACTATTATTATTAAATCAAATAGTATTTGTTAATGACTGCCTGGCCAAGATAACTAGAGAATACATGAAAGAAAAAAAGGATACAAAAGGCTTTGTATAATTTATAAGATCAAAAATTAAATGAAGTTTATGTGTATTTTGTCACTACTAAGTACACATGTGACTATGGGCAAGAATCTTCACTTTGGGTGTCTGTAAAATTCCTACCAGGTTCATCTCCTCACTAGGTGATAGCAAGGATTTGATCAGATAGTAAAGGTAAAATGATTCAAGCTCAGTGTGTGCTACTTGAACTAACTGCAATAAAGAACAAAGGTTCAGCTGCAGTAATGCCTGGCTCAGAGGAAGCAAGGAGTCAAAGGCAGAACCTAATGTGCCTGGGACAAGGGGTTCATGGCTATAGCTTAAGCCTCTTTGGATATGACTGGAAATAGCATCCATTCTGTCTCCAGAGAAGTACTTGTTAACTGAAGATCAAATGCATTAAAAATTACAGAGCAGATTGCCACAAAATTTAAACTCTATGGCAGCTCAGATTTCTTGATTCAAAAATAGCTTTAATGTCTGAAGCAAACTGCTATGAATAGGAATGCTTACAAACAAAATCTGATTTCCAGTAAAACACAGCTCAAATGTCCTACAATAATCAGAGATGCATTAAGCAACTGTCTGGATTCTAGGATACATTTATGGGTTGAATTTACCAACAAGTGGTAAAAGTTAGGTACAGTTGAAATTGTAGGAAACCCCATCACTAAGAATCTTGGAATTCTTTTCCCAACATGAAAACAATGCCCAGGGGAAAGACACTCACATTTCCAATCAGTTTGAACACCTGGTCTCCATGGACATTGTACACTGTGACGATGGTGTTGAGAGCAGCATTGCGGACAGCATTGTCACGGTCTCCTATGTGAACAGCTATCTCCTTTAAGGCTTTTCCTGGGGTTGGCTGGCAAACATTCATGCCATAGGACTCGACTAGACACCCCAGCTCCTCCAGGCACTCTATTAGGGGAAGAAGTGAGATGATAAGCACTGTAATCTCTCCTTACAACACAAAGGACTATATCTTATTCTAGCTCTGCTTAGAACTGTTTCTTTGACACACCATTTTATCAAAGAAACAATGATGTACGGCAAGTGCCCCTGAAAGAAAGGCACGCTTGTGAGTCAGATGGCCCCTGTGCACTTGATTTTGTCACCAGGGTGGTACTGAGTGGTGCCTGTATCACCTGATACTGTGGCCCCACCAGTGTGCAACTCATCATGCTCACAGTCTAAGACTGAAGGTGGGAACCAATTGCACAGACACAAAAGAAATATACTTGTTCATCAGTACTAATGCAAAAAAAGTCTGCTTTACCTGCTCTCTGCTTAGAATTTTTAGATTTGGTTCCTTCCATGACAAAGGGGAACAACTTGCTGGCTGGGTAGACAAGGCACATCCGGTTCAGGATGGCACGGACGTCTTTCCGAATTACATCTTTTGGTTCTCCAACCTAGTCAATGAGAATGATAAAGAACAATGAAGTGAGGCCTTTGTTGAATAGCAATGGTCACTGCATGCATGACTGCATCTTTAAAGGGTGGAGGAAGCTATCACCTAATACACACAAAAGAGGAAGATGGAATGAGAGTGTAGGAGCTGAGATCACCTAAGCGGCTCCCAAGATGAGAAGAGCACATTCATTACCTTCAGGATGAGATAGGGGATGAAGGAAGATGCTTCATTTTCAGTGAGATGATATTCCTCCTCACTTAGCAGGGTAAAGAGCAATTTTAAATACTCCAGTGCTTTCATTAGGACACTTGTATTGGTGTCAAAAAACCTCAGAGTAAGCCATTTTAAGATAAGATCCAGGCAACCAATGACACCTTCTTTTTCACTCTCCAAGTGCTTCAAATAAAACAACAAAAATATCATAAATAAGACTGTACAAAAGCTAAATGTTTATATAGAAAGCAATTCTTAAACTTTACTGGATCCCAAAAAGAAAATGACCGATTCTGAAGTATTCAGTTAACACTTAAAAAACATTCACTCCCAGCACTTAGGAGGCTGAATCATTTGGCTTGTCATATAAGACAGCTCTACCAAGAACATACTATATTCCACTTCCTACTGAAGGGATGGAACCTTCTCATTACTTCAGAGTGCTTGGTATTTTCGTATGACTTAGAAACACACATATTCACTCATCATAGACTTACATCAACCATGACAGCCAGGGCTTTATTGTGGTGCTGAAAATCTGAATGAAACATCTCATCTTGTAACCATCTAGCCACACAGCTAGACATCTGAGTCTTCAGTTGTTCAATGTATTCATCCCGTGGTGTGGAAAAATTCCACTTCAGCACCTTAAAAAAAAAAAAGTGAAATGGGGCAGATTATAAAGTGTCTAAATGAAATGAGGCAGTCTTATTTAATACAACTATAGTACTCAATAGGATATTTTTAAATTAAACAAGATTAATTTGCAATTAAATGAATTAAATGAAAAGCATATTTCTGAAAGCCTAAGAACTAGAAATCTTTTTGCTGTTTTGTTTTTTGAGGCATGTTCTCACTATGTTGTTCAGATTGGCCTCAAAATGTGATCTTCCTGCTTCAGCCCTGAGTGCTGGGATTACAGGTGCAAAGCACCATGCCTGGCTTAAAAATCTTATATGAAAAGAATTTTGAGCAATTCTTACTACAAAAATCAAAGCTATAGTAGCTTTACACAGTGGACAATGTTGGCACAATTTTAATACAGGAAAAATATAAAATATCTATCAAAATTAAAAATGTGTACCATTCTAGGAATATGCGCATGCTCACACACACACTTGTACAAAGACCTATATATTTTTTTGGTCCTGGGGATTAAACTCATGACCTTGTGCTTGAGGGAGGTGCTTATGCCGCTGAGCTAAATCCCCAGCCCCGAAGACCTATATTTATTTAATGTTCTTGTAGCAGAAAAGCCTGTAACAGTGAAAGACTAGAGGAAACTTAAATGTTTAAGATAGTAAACTAGAGCCCAGCACAGTGCTGCATGCCAGTAATCCCAGCACTTGGGAGGCTGAGGCAGGAGGATGGCCACAATTTTTAGGACAGCCTAGACTACACAGTGAGTTCAAGGCCAGCCTGAACTGCATCATGAGACTCTGCCTCAAAAGACGAAAACAAAACACAGCTAATGGACTGGGAATAAAGGTATATACATATAATGTGCTAATAAAAAAAAAAGACAAACATGCAAACAAAAATGATCTTTAAGATATTTCAAAACTAGACAAAAGATACTGAACAATGCATATGTATGGCATATGCCCATCTGTGTAAAAGGAGGGCTTTTCATACATACACATATGAATGGGTATATACAAAGGAAGTATTCAGGAGCAATATGAAAAGAAAAAAAAAGGGTAATAACAGCTTCCCAGTGAAAAGAGACCAAAATTGGAGACAAATGGGAGACCTGCTTTTCATATTTGGTTTATGTACTCTATTCTATACTTTTTAAGATAGATTTTTTTTGGTAAAGCAGCGTATATATTTTAGGAAATAAACTATGTATAGAATAAAAGCCAAAACCACTTAAATTATTCTTATATATTTATTTATTTGTCTTTTTGAGACAGGGTCTTGCTATGCAGTTCAGGTTGGCCTTGAACTTACTTTGTAGCCCAGGCTAGTCTTGAACTCACAAGGATCCTCCTGCCTCGGCCTCCCTAGTGCAGAGAGTACAGGTGTATGCCACCATGCCCCACAATTACTTTTGTTTTATCTCTGCATTCTTGGGATTGAATCTAGGACTGTGTGTGCTACACAAGTGCTCCTCTATTCAGCCACATTTGGCCTAACAGAAGCAAGTGAACAAGCCATGGATACAGTCTCCAGCTGGGTTCTCAGACATTATACACAAGGAAGATTAAAGCAGCAGACCAATGCACTATGTCCATTTGATAAAGATCAATGAATACTATTCACTCTTTGATTTTTAAAATTAAACACAAGATCAAACCCCCAAACAGCCAGTTAATTAGTAACATTATGAATTTCAGGCTGCAAAATAATTTTTAAAAAATGTTTATTGTCTTTATTTACTAGTTTTTTTGTTCCAGGGATCAAATTCATGACCTAGTGCTTGCCAGGCAGGTGCTTTTTACTAACTTTTGAAACTTTCTTTCTTTCTTTCTTTTTTTTTTTTTTTTGGAGACAGGGTCTTGCTATCCTTGAACTAAGAGCAATCCTCTTAATTACAGGTATGTGCCAACACACCCAGCAACAAAAGTAATTTTGATTAACAAAATGAAATAAAAAAAACTCCTGAAGATTTTTGTCTCTTCCTTACCTTTAATCCCTTTTCATCTTTCATCCTTTGCTCCTTTCCATTTGGAACAACAATAAAAATGGGACCAGATTTGTCTTCATCCTCTTTTAAGCTGGTTTTGCCTGGTGCTTTTTTTCCTTGTGTACTCTGCAACCAAAGATCAGGGAATCCTTAGTTAGCCAGGCCACCCCTCCTGAGGAGGATGAATGTTGTCCCAGTAAAAGGACATTAGAGAAACCAGAGATGCTTCTTTCTTAGAAACAGATGAGCTACAGTATCTTGTATCTAATGTTCTTGTACAGTTTCTCTTCAACAGTACTCTTCAGTAACTCTGGGTAGTTCTTGGGTGGCAAAGATCATGCTGGAAAAGCCATTACCCCCATTAGTTTGGATCACCAATTATTTTTACTTATTGAATAGTTCGTTTCTTCCTTGAAATCTTCATTACTTATACTTTCCATATTAACAACATTTTAAAAGACCTTTATACATTTCACACCATTTAGTTGAGAAAGTCCCTTTGTTTTTCTCCATATTTAAGTATCACTGGAGCCACAGAACACCTGGTCATAGACAAAGTTGCTAGGAACTTCAGGGTATCCCCTACCCAGGGGCACTCTACCACTGGCCTACATCAACTATTTTTTATTTTGAGACAGGTCTTGCAGTGTTCTCTGGTCGGGGCTCCTATTCGAGATCTTTCTACCCCAGCCACAGGTGTATGTCACCATGCCAAGCTATTAAAAGTAGTTAAAAAAAAATTCAAAATTTAGAATCTTTGTACCAGATGAAAAGAAAATACTGATCAATAGTTTAAGGTAAAAGATGAATTTCATTACTGGAATTATTATTTTTGTAGCAACAGTTTTTCTATTTGTCCAGAATTTATTTCTAGTTCAAACACTGAAGTTATTCTGTCAAAACAAATATGAGCTCATTTATGTGAAACTGCAAAAGGTTGGCAAAAAATTATGCCATTAAGAAGAGTCAAAAATACTTCAAAGCATTTGTGATCAAAATACTAAAATAAGCACTTGCCAAATTTGGGATGAGGACAGGAAGAAGGCCAGGAAATGAACAACATCACTGGATAGTTTAGAAGATAATTAACCACATAAATCAACCTACAGAGTTAAAGCACCAAAGTATAGGGCTGACAATAGGTAACTGTAATATTTAAAAGAACATGTATAATATGTGCAGTCTAAGATGGAGGTACTAAATAACAAGTATTCCTATTCTTAACATATTTTCATTGATTATATACAGTAAATGAAACAATTTTCTTCATTAAGATTTACTAATAGGCTTGTCATTCATTGTTTACATGGGAACAATCTTCTTCAAAGCACGTAACTCTGCATGGATATGGAAAGGAATACTAATTCAAGGCCCACTTGTGTGCAGACAAGCTATTTCCCTGTGGACTAATCAGATCACTTTTTAGTATGATGAAACCAAACCGAAAGAAGGGGATATTACCCTTCTCTCAAAATCTAATGGATTGCAGTGTTTATTCTGCCAGAACTACATACACGTTGCAGGTCTGTGCACTCCTGCAAGTCTTCCCAACAAATCTGCATACAAGGAGCACGTAAGCCCTCATGAGAACAAGCTCGCTCTGTTTTAGGTTTTACTAAAAATCAGCCACAGAAACAAGTACAAATACTTAATAATTTGATATTATCAAGAGTAATCAAAGCTTTATTAATAGAATGAATCAGTGTGTAAAATAGAGCAAATCTACATGTATGTACGCATAGGTAACACACCTTTGTTTTAGAGGAGACTCCTGGAACTTTGGCTTTTTTTGGATCAGGCTTGGTTTCCACGGTGCTAGAAACAGAATCTTCAACAGGTACTTTAAGAAAAAAAAAGCATACACTATAACTAATATTTTATTTTAGGCAGGTTAAATACATAGTGATGGTGGCCCTGAAGCAAGGCCAGCAGATCGCTGTAGCTGCTGGTTTCAAACAGGAGCCTAAAGAGAATTCTTTCTGTGGTCTGTTGGCCATTTCAGAACTTTGGAAATGGAATGGTCAATTCATCAGAAAGAAACAGCAGGTGAGTATGGCAGACTTTATTTTTTTATTTTTAATTTTTTAAATTTTTTTTTTAATCGGTACTGGGGATCGAACTCACGACCACGCGCTTGCAAGGCAGGTGCTTATGCCACTGAGCTAAATCCCCAGCCCCTATATGGTGGACCTTAGGGGGCCTGCAGGAGAGAGACCCTGGCGTGTTGGGACCTGCACCGTGTGGTTGACTTGGGGTGCTGGGAGAACAAGGACCTCTTCCAGTCTCTGGGGGGGCAACTATGATCCTGCCTGCGTGTGGGCTGAGAATCAGACATCTCATGTCATCCTGTTCCCACTCCTGTGTCCTCCCTTCCCCTCCCCGCTGCCTAGTAAGTGGGAGCCAGTGAACTACACATCTTGTGAAAAGATTGACTATGTTATTTAGTATGAGCTCCCCATATGCAAAGATAAGGACAACCATTTGGAAGAAAACAAGAGACAGTATGACAGACAGTGAAGATCTCTGGTTGTCTAGCTTTGAAATTTATGCTTTCTTATGTCCCATTCTGTTCTGTTTTGTTGTGTTTAATTTTACTCCCTTTTAAAATAAAATTTAAAAAAATTTAAAAAAAATATAGTGATGATGTGAAAGTCTGGTGGTATTTTTTTTACCTCCCAGGCTGTCTCAACATTTCACTTGATATAAGGGCTCATTAGGTCATTAAATATTCCAGGCTGGTCTTGAATTTGAAATATTCCTGTCTTAGATTCCCAGAGTGCTGGGATTATAGAAAGGTGCAACCATGCGTGGCTGAAAGCCTATAGTTTAAAATGTATCAATTTACAAGGTGCCTTCAGTTTTCTTTTATTATTCTGGCATGGAGGATTGAAGGAAAGGCCTCACAAATGCTAAGCAATCTACCATTGAGCTACATCCTTCGCCATCTGTAAATTTTGAGATGGTCTAAATTGCTTAGGCTAGTTTTAAATTCATAATCTTCTTGCCTTAGTCTTCCAAACTGAGATTACAGGTGTGTACCACCACCCCTGCAGTGTTTTTTCTTTTTCGGTGGGAAAAGGAAGGTGTGCTAAGGATTGAAACCAGGGTCTTGGTTTTTTTTTTTTTTGTACCAGGGATTGAACTCACAACCTTGTGCTTGCTAGGTAGGCACTCGTGTTGCTGAGCTAAATCCACAGCAGTGAACTGGGGTCTTGTGAATGCTAGGCAAGTGGTTTTCAACTGAGCTATAGCCTCAGCTCTAGATATTTTCCCTAGCTTCTCCCCTTTCTCTTTAAGCATAACAGTAAGATGTTACTTCAGAAAAGCTACATTTCCTATAACAATATTTAAATTGCAGTGTAAAAATTAGTTTATAAGTAGCAGTTTTAAAGAAAACACTTTTTGCCAGATTAATAATTGCTTAAGGGAGGGCTGTCATCTCTCAAATTCACTATTTTCTACAAATCATGATCTAATAATGTTAGTTGTACTTTTTTTGTTTTGTTTAGTTTTTTGTCTTTTTGAGACAGGGTTTCACTATGCAGTTCAGGCTGGCCTTGAGCTCACTTTGTAGCCCTGGCTAGTCTTGAACTCGCAACAATCCTGCCTCAGTCTCCCAAGTGCTGGCATTATAGACATGTACTACCATGCCTGGTTTATATATGTACTTTGATAACAAGAGTTTTGCATGCACACAATTTCTAACCTTACAAAAAGCATCAACTATTTACTTCCCACTGAACAGAAAAATATTGTTTTAAATATTTAAGCAAGAAGTTTAGAAAATGAAGCCTTTATGCTATTACGCTATAGGCTTTTAACAGAATGAAGATATTAGAAAGCTTCTCTCAAAGATTAGTGGGGTCTAAGGATGTAGCTTAGGGGTAAAGTGTAAGCTCAGCATTTGCAAGGCCTTGGATTCAATCCTCAGCACCAAAAAACTTCCTTAAAACAAAGTGACAAACCAACCAACCAAGAAACCCAACCAATCAGCCAAAAACCAACATTAGGATGGATCAGCAAACAGACAAGTGTGGTGGAAGAATTCATTTGTAACTTAAGTAGGATTTTAATTGGTTTTAAACACTGGCTGGCTATTTGAGTTTGTCATAGTCACGGGTCTCTTTGGGTTTCCCTGTCTGTTAAAATGTGTTAAGCTAGACATCCCCAATTCTTCTTCTAACTAGAATATTCAAGAAAAAATAGTTGCAGGAACCTTAAAACAGTATGGAACACTTCAGAAAGGACTATTGCAGTTTCATTTTGCTTTGTTTTTCCTTTTGATTGGGAAGGAATATTTCAATGTGTACACTGACCACCTTTCTGGACTTGGAAACCAAATTAATTGTCTTATCCCTTTAACACTGTTCTTAGTATAAAATAAGTACCTGACAATTGTTTGAGGAAAGAGGGAAGGAGTGAGGGATTGGAATCTAAGCTACAGAAAGCAGTAAGAGGAGGACGGCTAGATGCTGTTTTAAAATTCCCTCAGGCTACTTCCTTCCCCTTCCACCCTCTCAAAATAAGTTACCTGATGTTGGCTGGAATCTAGCCGGGGCGGATCCTCCCATTGGTTTGGATGTTGCTTTAGCAGGTGCAGTGGGCTTGGCCGGCATGTTGGCTTTGGCTTTCTCTAGCATGGCCAGTACCTGATCTTTAGAAGTTGGCTAGAGAGGCAATATAACAGGAGAGAGGTGACATGAATGCTGCATTTGTACTAAGCTTACATTTTTCAAACACATGATTGAGCTCTTAGTTTTGAAATAACAATGAATTGAAAGATGCAGCATGCAGTGCAAGAAAACTAGCACACATTATGAAGTCATCCTGAAGTAGCTATCATTCTAGAAGGTCACAGTTCCTACCCCACAGAGTCAGCAGACTCACAGAAGTTCTACACTGCTAAGTATTTTATTTTTGGTCTCTTTAGGTTTATGATTTTTGGTCTTATTAGGTAAATGAGATCTGAGATTTCAAATTGAGTCTTATGATAGATAATATGTCTTTTACTTATATAAATTCACTTGCTAAACAGTTTTTAATAGCAGTAGCAGCAACAAGAAGTCATACCTTTAGTTTCCCAGTAGCCTTGGCCATTTTTTCATATCCTAAATGCATCATAAAGAATGGCAAAGCATCTTGGGCCTTCTTTCGCACATCTCCATTTCGATCTTCTAGGCAGGAGTAGAGATGAGGAACACAGAGAATAAGGTCTGTGGGGGTGGAACGAAGAGTAGGTAGTTTCTCAGCCAGCCAGCCCAAAAGCTGCCAAAGGAAAGAGAGACTAGTCACATACTTCAAGTGGAAATTTGTTTTTATTTGTGACCTAGGCATTAAATTATAAATGCTCTACTAGTTCTTAATGTATTTTGAAGATGAAAAACTCAGTTATTTAACTAAAGACCTGGAACATTTACTCAGATGACAAATTCTACCAAGATTTCTATTTTATGCCCACTCTGAGTTTTTGGCTATACGTCTGAAATAATTCACACCTATATTTACTTTTTCATTCAAAATTTATTAATTATAGATTCATTTGCAATTATAATATAAAAGATCCCAAGAATCTTTACCCAATTTCCTTCGTAACACTTTATCACTACCAGGTACAATCCAGTGAATTTGTTAATATTTCCTCAGTTTACTTATACTCATTTGTACCTATATTAAACTAATCTTAGTCAAAAGGCCAAGAAGCAAGATCTCACTTGTGGATTCTTTGTATTATTTGTGGTCAGAGGTTTTTTTTTTTTTTTTGCAGATGGGCCATGCTTATTGTGAGGTAGCCAGCATGTTTATTGTGGGTGCCTTAGGTGTAGTACTGCAGGTTGGCTTTCTTCTTGGCCTGTACCTCTAAGATGTCCTCCATGTTAGTCCTCATGAGTCAGCTTCATGGTGACCCTGCAGTGTGACCATGCCTACCTCTACACACATGGCCTTGCAGAGGGCCCTGCTGAAGTCACTAGTGCAGTGGGCCAGCTCCTTGTAGTTCACATCTGGGCTGACATTCATTTTCTGAGAGAGGATCTGCATGATCTTGGCCTCCTTGTTGGGAGCCACTGGGAGCTACTGGGAAATTGATATTTCAGTCCAGGAGGCCTCAGCAAAGCAGGGTAGGATCCAGGATGTCCATCCTACTGGTGGCTGTGATCACTTTGACTTGGATGTTGGGAACTAGCTAGAAGCCATCCAGCTAGTTCAGGAACACCAGCATGGTCCTCTGTACTTCATGGTCTCCTGCCTTCCTGCTGTCAAAGTGCTTTGTGCCAATGGCATTTGGCTGGTCAATGAAGATGATGGATGGGGCTCTCTCCTTGGTAAGGGCAAAGGTGTCCCAGACCAGCCTGAACATGTCCCCGAAGAATACCTGCAGTAGCTGGGGCCTGGCCAGCTTCAGGAAGGTGGCCTTGGTCTGCGCAGCACAGGCCCGGGCCAGTAGTATCTTCCCCATCCCCAGCAGCCCATACATCAGCACCCCTTTTGGAGGCTGGATTCCCGAGTTCTCCAACTTCTCCTTGTGGTTCATCACCAAGATGATGGCCCCCAACAGTTCCTGAATCTGCTTGTTCAGGCCGCCAATCAGAGTTTTGTTCATAAAGTCTGGCTACACCTATATCTTCAAGAGTTCTACCTATTCTATTGTCCAACAGATTTAGGGTCTCTGTTTTAATATTAGGCCTTTGATCCATTTTGATTTTTGTTTATATATTTCACGCAATGTATCTGCCACCAGTCAAGATTCTCAACAGTTCCTATCACAAAGGCTCCTCATGCTGTCCTTTTATTTTTAATTTTTTTTTCTTTTTGTTTTTTGAGACAGGGTTTCACTATGCAGTTCAGGCTGGCCTTAAACTCACGTAGTAGTCCAAGCTGGCCTTCAACTCCCAGCAATCCTCTTGCCTCAGCTCCCAAGTACTAGAATTATAGGTGTGTGCCACCACATCTGGCCATGTTGCCCTTTTAGAATCATCTTCATCCTTCTTCTGTCCTTTCCTTGTTCCCTGGCAACCACTGTTCATCCTCTATTTCTCAATATAAATGTAATCAAGCAGTATGTTTGGGAATTTTGTGTGTGTGTGTGTGTATACAGTGTAATTTCTTGAGATTTAAATTGTTGCATATATAAAGTTTTTTTTTTTTTAAAGACAGGGTCCCACTCTGTAGTTTGGGCTGGCCTTGAACTTAAGAGCAATCTTCCTGGTTTTGGCTTCCAGAGTGCTCAGATTACAGGTATGTATCACCAGGTCCAACTTCAAGTAAGTTTTCTCAGACTTCAACTTTTCACTTAAAAATGCTTTCATCCCCAATCCTATAGGATTTAATTATTATTTTTTTTTTTTGATGAGTAGAATATATTTGAGAGAAAGCTGCTGTCTGAAGAGACAGAAGGGGTCCCGAGCGGGTTGCCCAGGATTTAATTTTGATGTGGTTCAATTTATCAGATTTTCCTTTTTTAATTGGTCCTTTTTTTGAGACTGGGTCTCACTATGTAGGTAGTTCAGGCTGGCCTTGCGCTTATTAAGTTGCCCAGGCTAGTCTCAAACGCATAGCTATCCTCCTGCCTCAGCCTCCTGAATGCTGGAATTACAGGCATGCACTGGTATGCCCAGCTACAAGTTGTGTTTTTAGTCTAAAATTACTTGCCAGTCCTTATAATGAAGATTTTGTTACCTTTTAAAAGTTCTATAGTTTATATTCTACATTTAGGTCCAAGATCTGTTTTTTGTTGGTTTTGGTGTTATTAGGGATTAAACCAAGGGCCTTGCACTTACTAGGCAAAAATGCTACTATTAAGCTACATTCCCTAGCGTCAGATCTATTTTAATTTTGTGTAAGATGTAAGGTTTAGGTTGAGGTTCATTTTTTTCTCTCTATGGTTACTTAGTTGCTCAAATCACTGGATGAAAAGGCTACTCTTTCTCCACGTATTTACTTTTGTAACTTTGTTTAAAATTATTTGATCATATTAATGGGGATCTGGTTTTCTCTCTTGTTCCACTGATTGATATATTTATTGTTATGTTGATCTCTTCTTACTGATATGAGTTGTCTTGATTATGTTAGCAATAAAGTAAGCCACAAAACATAGTAGAATAACTCTTCCAAATGTTTTTCTTCTTCATCAATGTTGTTTTAGCTATTCTTGGGCCTGTGCCTTGCAATATAAATTTTGGAATAAAATTGTCTGTGTATATAAAAAAAACTTTGCTGGACTTTTGACAACAATAACATTAAATTCATAGATGGTGAGAAATGAAGTTCCTACTATGTTAAGTCGTCCATGTAACATGTCTCTCCATTTATTTAGGTTTTTAAGTTCTTTTTCAGCATACACAGAGGGATTTTACTTGGTTCCCCCTCCCCCCCAAGAATCAAACTCAGGATCTTGTTCTTACCTGGCAGGTGCTGTGCTGCTCAGATATATTCCCAGCCCCTTCACTTCTTTGTTTGTTTGTTTTCTTTTGGTATTGGGGATTGAACTCATGACCTCGTGCATGCCATGCAGATGCTTGTGCCACTGAGCTAAATCCCTGGCCATTCACTTGCTTTAAAGTAACAAATGGTACTGTTTTTATCTGTGGTTTCCATGTGTTCATGTTCATGTAAAGAAATACAATTTTGAGCTGGGGCTTTAGCTCAGCAAGTGCTCAAGTGCTTGCCTGGTTAAGCATGAGGTCGTGAGTTCAATTCCTGAAACCAACAACAACAACAACAAAAAAGATTTTTACCTTTCCTCCTCTTATATTCCAATGTTAGTAATTGAATCCAGGGCTTCACAAATGCTAGGCAAGCATTCTATCCCTGAGCTATGTCCTCAGACCAAAATATTATTTATTTATTTATTTATTTATTTATTTATTTATTTATTTTTGGTACTGTGGATCAAACTCAGGAGTGTGTGATTGCAAGGCAGGTGCTTATGCCACTGAGCTAAATCCCTAGCCCAAAATATAATTTTTGTGTGCTGACTCTGTTACACTCTTATTTTTAAGTCTGGGGACTGAATGAAATGTAGTAATTTTGTATCTTTCAACCTTATTGAACTCACTGATTAGTTCTAATTCACTAGTAGATTTCTTGAGGGTTTTATTTTGTTTTGTTTTGTTTTTTGAGTCAGGGTCTTGCCATGTAGTTCAGGCTGGCCTCAAACTCTCAACAATTCTCTAGCCTCATCCTCCTCAAGTGCTGGAATTATAGGCATGTTACCACACCTGGCCTCTTGAGATTTTTCTATTATAGATGGTCATGTAATCTTTCCTTTTCTTGCCCAACTGTAATAACTACAACTTCTAGTACTACAAGGAATGATATTAAGTAGCTGACATCTCTGCAACTTTCCTAGTGGTATTTAGTCGTCTACCATTCTACCTGTAGCAAGCTTTTTTGCAGATGTGCTGCATGAAGTTGAGATTATTCTCTTATGTAATTTGGTAAGAGTTTTTATGATGAATGAGTATTGGGCTCTGTCAAATACCTTTTCTACATTAACTGACATGACCATAGTTTTCTTCTGTTGGCATGATGGACTACACTGATGGATTTTTTTTTTTTTTTTTTTGGTACTAGAGATCGAATTCATGACCTTGTGCTTGCCAGGCAGGCTCTTAAGACACTGAGCTAAATCCCTGGCCCACACTGATGGATTTTTAAAAAAATGTTAAACTATTTCTATGTTCTGATTAAAACTTCTCACTGTACCATTTAAGAGTTCTAGAAGAGAAAAAGTTCTACAAAAAGGTAGTCTTCTAAAAAGTTTGATTGTTACAGAAGCATATGAATGAAGAAGCATGTAAACACAAAAGCTCCAGGAATTTGATTTCATTTTTATTCAATTTTATAATAAAGTTCATTTTAACCATAAATATATATTAGATGGGCCCTAGTCCCTAAAGAGCTAAAGCAATGAGTAAAGCATATGATTAATTCTTAGTACTAACCTCTTGCCTCAGGAAAGGATTCTCCTTTTTGAGCTCCTCAGAAAGATCTTCTCCCTCCAGCCATTCTTTCATGCCAGTCTGTTCTGCCCAGGCATTCACAGTTGCTAGGGCAGCAGCACGAACGTTGTTCTGAATAGAGAAGAGAATTGGCAAAAATAATTATCAACTATAGTGTGGAGTTCAAAGATGAAAACTTTATGAATGTGAATAAGAGGTTTCTCAAAGATCTATATAGTCATGTTTGGAGCTATCATCTCTGAAACAGAAACTAGTTCTATCACGGTATACAAAAAACTCCAAGGGAAAGTAAAAATATAAAACTAAAAACTCCTATACTCAATCAGTGATCTACCCATAAAATATCACATAAGAGAAATATACTTTCAAATTTTTATTTTCTAAACTTCCCAATAATCTATGACTATCTGCTAAAGAATGGAAATTCTTCATGTTAGAGACCTCAAAATGGTTAACACTAAAATCGCTAATCTTGTAAATATTTAAATTGTTTTTATATTAATTTGTATTTACAAAAAGAGATATTGATATAATAGTTCAATTTCTCAAGTTAAATGAATTACACAAAAATAGAGAAATTAAAATACTCATGGTGGGGCTAAGTATAAAAGGTGTGCTGCATGCAACCCTCAATGACACTTTTTTTTTGTCTTTTTGAGACTGGGTCTCACATAATATATGAAAGAAGAACAAAAAAAGAAGAACAAAACAGTGTACCTTACAGACAGACTCAATTCTTGTTTTTTTTTTTTAAGATTCATTTAATTCTTTAAGAAAGAAATTTCACATATAAATAAAAAATCTGAACCCCAGGATAATCATGAAAGGGTCACAAAGCTAATAACTAGTATACCTAGTCACCTTAATGCTACCTGGAATATAAGCACATTGTTTTCTAATATTCTCACCTTTATAACCTTTGCAAAGGTTTGGATGTACTCTAGAAAACTATCCTTAACTTGAGAATGTGACTGGTCTATTCCCGAACACAGCTACGATGAAAAGAGTTGGTTTACCTTGCTGTCCCCGAGGACTGTGATGATAGGAATGCCCAAGTTCTTCACATGTTGCTTGATGTTTGGGCCCATGGCTACTGCCAGCTGCTGGAGGATATTTAGTGTCTGCTGCACCTGAGTGGAAAAGCCAACACTCTATATTCAAACCATAAGCAAGCTATGCTCAAAGTTTTGCAAGATTGCTATTATATAGTCATTACAGCAGATTTCTGTGAGATAGAGAACTCACCTTGTTGGAATTCTGTTTTAATTAGCTTATGAATAATTTTCAAGTCTTTTTTCCTTTATTTTTTTTCTGTACTAAGGATTGAACCCAGGGATGCGCTAACACTAGCTACAACCTCAGCCCTTTGTTTGGTTTTGTGTTATTTTAAGACAGAGTCTTGCTAGGTAGCCCAGTTGACTTTAAACTTTCAATCCTCTTGATTCAGCCTGCCAAGCAGCTAGGACTGAAGGCATCCACTGTTCCTGGCTACACCTCTCTTTTTATCATCAGTTCATGAAACTGTATTATTAGAATTTCAGACCACAAGTCATACTACTTTACAGTTTTAAAGTAAAGCCTTAAGTCTAAGAAAATGGACACAAAAATCCAAATTAGAAATTAAGTATGTTTCTGTATATTAAAATTCATTTCATACAAAGTTATTTAATATCAGATTTCTATAAAAAGCAAATTCTGGGCTAGGTATTTAGCTCAGCAGCAAAGCACCTGCCTGGCAAGCGCAAGGTCCCAAGTTCAATCCCTGCTACCAAAAAAAAAAAAAAAAAAAAAAGCAAATTCTGAAACTTATGAAACCTTGATTAATAAACCTGAGACACACTTCAGAAATGAAAAGAAACAATTTCTAGTTCAAAATAAACAAAGTGATCTTTAATTTTGTGCTAGTAAAGGCTGCAGTGAAAAGGAACCTCCTATATAGCAAGAAGACAGGGAGAAAAAGAAAAGGCACAAGACTCTACATACCAGGATTTTATTTGAATCATTGAGTCGACCCTTCAAGGCAGTTGGAAGTTCCCCTATATTTGGTTGGATAAATTTTGCTTCATTGATAATACTTGCCACTTCATCTAGTCCTTCTTTCCTAATCTTCCAATTCTTGTCACCAATCTTAGACACCAACTCTGAGGTAATTTTATCACTGAAAAATGAGACGTAATCTTTAATTCTAGATTTCCAAAGGAAATTCTAATGTCACAGAAGTTTTCTCCACTGAATTAAAAAGAAGAAGATACCATTAAGAATTTAGCCTGATAGGGCTGGGGATTTAGCTCAGTGGCACAAGCACCTGCCTGGCAAGCGCAAGGTCATGAGTTTGATCAAACTGCTCTTTGGAGTGAAACCTACCTGATCTCTGTCCTTGGCAAAAGATCAACAACATCATTGCCCCCATCGTCTGGTTCGTCTCCATCTTCTCCTTCATCTGTACCACCTGTGCTGTGCTTGGAGATCCCTCTGGTTGGAGTAGGTGGGGTCTGTCCCTGCATCTAAATACAAATGAGGAGGTAAATGAAAATGATGTGCATGATAGCAAGTGGATCTGAGACAGTGCCTGTGTCATATGTTCTCATTCCTTCACAGTACTTATTTATGCAATAGTTTTTTAATTCCTCGATTTTGAGGCCACATGGCAAAAGTGATTTTCATACAAATTTTATAGGATCTGACTTCTCAATCATGATGCTGTCTTTTGACATGTACTCCGAATACAACGCAGAGAAAATCTACTAACACTGAGGAATCTCAGAAGTTATTCAAGAAGGTTCAATACCTTTAGCTTTCCTTTTTTAAAAAAAGTTATATTTAATACATTTTTAAAAAAGATATAAAGAGGAAAACCTCTACTCCTACATCACAGTTATTCAGTTATCTTCCTCGCAAAGTCATCAATTTCTTACATAGTCTTCCAGGGACATTTTGTACATATAAAAGTAAATGTGTACATATACCCCTGCCACCAAGACAGCGTCTCATGTAGTTCAGGCTAGCCTTGAACTCGCTAGGGAGCCTAGCCTGGCCTCCAACTGATGGCAATTCTCCTGCATCAGCCTCCCAAGTGATAGGCTTAAAGGCATGTGCCACTATACCTGGCAATTTGCACATATTCTTTATTCCAAAGATTTAACAGTGTTAGTCTTTAGAATGAGATTTCAAGTTTACTGGTTGGAACATATCATTTGTGGACCTTTTACCTTCTCAAATTCTGCATCTATCTGTGACAGGAGGGCAGGCTTCTCATCCTCAAAGAACGTTCGCAAAGAGGGGCCAACATACAGATACATCACACCAAGTAATGTGATAGCTGAAGTCCTTACAGCCTGCCGGAGGAAACAAAGAACTTTCCAAATCAGAAGACAGAGACAGTGATAACTCCCCCATATTATATATGCTGCAATGTACTTACTGGGTTTGTGGCAGCAAGAGCGGTTTTCACATTACTAATGAAAGCTTTGACGTTCAACCTAGAAGAAACAACATTTGCAACAGAACATAGGCATATACATAAAACTCAAAATATTCAACAGTATTTGTAAGGCAGACTCTAGGATTGGCAACTTTTTGAGAAGTATAATTTCTCTGTCACTTTAAAGTGACTTTTTGACCCAATCCAACACTGATTAATCAACCCAAACATTGATTAATACTCTTATGTGTAATTAACACGTGATAGTTATTACGTCGTAACTCCAGGTTCATACAATCATCTGACTTTGTGACCCCCAGCCACATACATCTTTTTGTGATGCTGGTGACTGAACTCAGGGCTTTGAACAGCAAAGTGGTCCAGCATTAAACTATATCCCTAATCTCTTACCTGCTTGTTAAAGTTTTGGGACAGGGTCTCACTAAATTGCCCAGGGTGGCCTTGAACCCTGATCTCCTGTCTCAGCCTCTGCCAATCTTAGCTGCAATTATAGGCATGAGCCATGCTGTCTTATGTGACATTTCTATTTCTTTGGCAAGCAGATGTCTACATCCAGTACATCAAAATCAAATGGACTTTATTCTCCAACCCCTAAACTTGTTCTCCTACTGTTTCCTCTAACATTTTTTCATTCAAGCCACTCTTAGAATCATCAGATCATCTCTGAATCATCTTTCTCTTCTGTCTCGCTCAATTCTATTTTCAAAAGATATCCCAAATTATAATACTTCCACTCTACAATCTTCAAACCACGTAACTTGTTGCCAGGATTATCAGAATAGCCTAATCTTATCTATGACTATAGTCACAAAGCAACAAGAGCAAAAAGGGAGGAGCTGTCTTCTACCTCCATGAACTGTTGCTCTCTGCCCTGTACCACTCTGCCTTGGAGCCAGTCGATTATCAACTGAAACCTCCACAAACTGTGAGCCAAATAAACCTTTCCTTCCTTAATTTTGGGTGTTGGGTATTTCAGCAATGAGAGAAAAGTAATCAAGACAGTTCCCTTAGATAAATTGAGGGCAACAAAATGCCACAGGTAGTTTTTGGAGGACTGTAACAAATGAATTATTGGAAAGATGCTTTAAAAAGTAAGTGCCTGGCCTGGGCATTGTGGCACACAACTACAATTTCAGCACTTAGGAGGCTGAAGCAGGAGGATCACCATAAGTCTAAGGCATGCCTGAACTACAGTGCAAGACCATGTCGCAAAACAAAACAAAACAAAACAAAACAAAACAAAACAAAACAAAACAAAAACCTGAGACAAAGAAAGTTTGAGAAACAGTGAGTTAAACAAAGTTAAGTCAGTTCTTCAACTGAGGGCATTTCATTCATCAAGGTACCCTGCAAATCTCTCAACAAATGTGACTGATTATATGTATTAACATCCAAATGATTTGATCCCTGAAATTAGGATTTCTGTGGGATAGCAGCACTTGAGGAAAAGTAAGTCAGAGAACTAATTTTTAGTAGATATCAAAATGAAAGACATGTCATACAGAACTTGAATACAAACATGTCTTCCTTTTATATAGAAAATCCAGATCTAGCTTTTAAAAAAATAAGCACAGACAGCCAGGTGTGGTGGCACCTGCTTATAATCCTAGCACTTGGAAGGCTGAGGCAGGAAGAGTGCCATGAGTTTGAGGCCAGCCTGTGCTACCACAGTGATTCAATGCTAGGCTGAAGTACATAGTGAGGCCCTGTCTCAAAACAAACCAAAAAACCCCCAAACAAATGAATCCACGACAGCACAGGCAGCTGTAACAAAGAGGGTATGATCACCAATTAAAGACTTAACAATTTTCTACTTGATTTTTTTCTGACTTACCCAGAAAAACCAAATTCTTTGATTGCATTTGATAGCCAATTCAGAGTTTCGGACTGGTTCTTTGGATTCTTCTGTGAGAAAGCCATTGACATAACCTGATGCAGGGGAAAAACAACAGTAGATCTCTGTTTTCTCTCATATTTCTTCGAGAAATGTAACATGCCTTTAAGCATCCCTTTTTTGACAACTACAAGAAGGACTTACAAACAAAAGGTTTAACTACAAAAGAAAATGACATATAAGAGATAAAAGCAGCAAAGTTAAAAGCATTCTGAATTGTTTACAACTTTGCACTAGTGATTATTCTGGATCACAGTGTCTTAAAAGAAAATTACTGTCATCTTCTATGGAATATTCTTCAATAAATTTCCATTATTGTCCAACAGTGTATTATCAAGGTAGAAATAAAAATACAATATACAAAATAGTTTTACTTAAGATATTAACTAGTATGCTTACATTAAACTTTGAGAGGAAACTAGGACAAGTTGGACGACGAGAGCTGTGTCACCAACCTGCTCAGCTGTCCATGGTAACATACAAGCCTCAGCCATTGCTGTCATGGCTTCTTTAGCATGATTTCCACACTTCACGTCTCCGATCTTGTCCACAAGGCCATCTAACACAATCTGAGCTGAAGTTTTAGAAAAATTTCCCTTCTGGGCAATCAGAGCGACGATGTGCAACTTCATCTGCATCACCTGAGAGAGAGTGAGGGTCACCGAGGTGTAAGTCAGCCAGGATAGTCATTCACTTACTCACACAGCAGCCTGCAGCTGTCACCCAGGTAAGGGTCACTGAGAAACAACTGAACTGAAAGCAGGGAGTTAAAGTAGCAAAACAATTTTTATCCTTTAATTGATATCAGAACAGTAACTGACAATGAAGAGAGAAAAAACCCCTAAATGCTTCATGTTTCAAAACAGTAAAGTTTATGAACTGAAAAGTATGATTTATATATTACTACTCTGATGATTTTGCATTTTTGCAATAATCTGAATACATAGTTTAAAATACACAAAAAATCACCTTACTGACTACATAACTCAGTTATTCTGGTACTGCCAACACAAAACCTACAACCCTTGCACATGCGCAAGTAGCACAGAACTTGGGAGATTTTAAGAACTTGGAGGTTTTTTTAAACTGGTAGGATGGAAAGAATTGTGGAAAACAGCTTAAAGATATTAGTGTGATGACAGATACATGGGATTTATGAGCAATTGTCCTATAAATATTTCCCTTTGTAGTGTCTGAATGTTTTACTTTATCAGCTACTAGAAATTCCAACAACTACAGATCTATTTAAGTAATAAGCACCCTCTTTTAAGATTTTTTTTTAATTGTAAAATATTGAAATTTATTGTATTAATTCAAGTAACACAATTGGTTTTTTGACATAAAATATAGAAAAATTATTAAATTCAGGTGTATTTTCAAGATTTAATTTTCTTGGGCAGGACTTCTGGGATGCAGATTAAGTACCTCTGGAAAGCTGATCCTCATAACAGCAATAAAAACACTGGCAAGAATTATCATAGTCAGTTCTTTCAGAACCCTTGAAATTAACCAAAGCCTTGAAATAATGCAAGGGAAATTTGAAGAAGAGCCACCAAATCTCAGTATGAGTTTTCCTTCTGGTGATTTAATTAACCTTATTTCTATCCTCCTCATCTCCAAGCAGCCTCCAAATTTGGCAGTCTAGCTGGGTGTAGTGTGTACACCTGTAATCCTAAGCATTCTGGAAGGCTGAGCTAGGAAGATACCAAGTTTGATTCCAGCCTGGGCAACTTGGCAAGACCCTGTCTCCAAAAAAAAAAAAAATTTTTTTTTTGGTACCGGGGATTGAACTCGTGATCTCACACTTGCCAGGCAGGCGCTTATGCCGCTAAGCTAAATCCCCGCCTATCTCAAAATTTTAAAAAAGGGATTGGGGATATAGCTGCAAAGATCCTGGGTTTAATCCCTAGTACTACAAAATGAACAAAAACTCTAGAAAACCCCAACAAAGACAACCCAGCAGTCTCATAATTATGGCCACCATGAAACCTAGAACTGTAAAGACATTAAGGCCAGAAGATCAGGCTTGTTTGGAGCTCTGCTCAAAAAGTGCCAACTCAAAGCACTGTCAATATCTAAGTATCTGGCAGTTTCCTGGAAAAGTGTCATTTGAGGTACCTATTATTTAACCTGACTCTGGTTACACTGGGTAACTAGAAAGCCCTATTTCCAGGGAATTTGCCAAAATCAGTCAGTGACAACTGTTCCACATCTAACGTTGCAGCTGTCAGATGATGCAATAGCAGTTGAGGCAAAGGAAACTGTTTAAAAGGAAGATTTGAGGAATAAAATGTCCACAAGAGAGTCTGAAAGATTTCTATATACTCCCAAGAATCTAGGAGCAATGGCCATGTTCAAGGCTGGGTGTAGACCAAGAAAAGACACAAAAGAACTGGATCTCTTAGCTCTGACTAACCCTCAGACCCTGTGTAAACAGAAGCAAAGCCTAAGGTAAATCATTAAACTCAGATTACTGAAGGGGTGTCCAGTACACATACAGACACTCTCAGCTGAGGTAAAAGATATATTAGTTCAGAAATGTCAGGAAACATCGCCCTAGCCAATGGTGATGAACCTAGGCCATGCATGCTGCGGTAGCTGTTTGTATCACTGAAAGCTGTAAAAGGTTTACCACTGTATGCCTAGCTGACCACTAAGCTAAGTGAGCACAGACTTCAGTGACTGCAAATTGAAACAATGCAATTACACCTCACAATCCCAAGGATGATTGGAATTTTTAAAATGAAAAATAACGAATTCATCACTGTGTAGAGAAAATGTAATTTTCATTTATTGCTGGCATGAATGTGAAATGTGAAATGCAAAGTAGTTTTGTTACTTACTCCAAAAGTTAAACACAGAAAGGTGTGACCCCAGAAACTCTACCAAAGAAAACTGAAACTCTGTTAACATAAAAATTTGTATAGAAATGTTTGTAGCAGCATTTAGTGACAACAGTTAAAAAGTTGAAACAACTCACATGCATACTGACTAATGAACAGGGAAATAAAATGTGGTATAACTACATAGTGGAATGTTATTTGACAATAAAAACTGCTACATGCTATAATATAAATTTTGAAAATACTATGCTAAGTAAAAGCCAGGCATAAAAGCCACCTACTAAATGATTCCATGTCTGACAGAGGTAAATTCATAAGAGACAGAAAAATAAATGAACAGTTAACAGGGACTAGAGGTTGGGGAGGAAGAGAAAGTGACTGTGACTGAGTATAAGGTTTCTTTTGGGAGTGATGAAAACATTCTAATAAAACTGCAAAGCTCTATGAATATACTAAATAACCACTGCATTAGAAAACAGCGCGTTTTATGCCCTTAGCAGTTATACAATATACATACATAAGATTATCTTTTGTTATGGATCTAACAAAGAAGGGTTCCACTGGTCAGCTGTCCTCTGGAAGCTGCACACAGAGGAGTTCTCAAGTGGGAAGGGGGAGGGCAGGGTGAGACTCTCCAACACTCAGCCAGTATGGGGCCTGGTGATCCAGCTAAGGAGCTGTAATGCCAGGGGAATACAGTGTATGTGGTGTATGTATGAGCAAGAGCCCAGAGAGAAAACAGGAGGCGCAGAAAACAAGTGAAAAAGGGACTAGCAGGATGGCAAAAATAAACCTGGCACATTTTGAGTTTAGTACAAACTCTCTTCTATGTACATCTAAGTGAAAAATCCTATGTCTTTTTCATAAGTCTCCCTCAACAACCACTTTTTAAAAAATTTTTTATTTCTGTTAGTACTATACATGCTTGTAGTAAATAATGATCACATTCATCATGGGGGATTTGTACATGTATGTAACATATCTCAATTCTTTTTTTTTTTTTTTTTGGTCTTTTTCCTCTCCCCTGCCTCTATTTTTCACCCTGTTCTCAAAAAAAACCTCTATTTTTTTGTTTTTTTGAGACAAGGTCTTACTGTGTATTTCAGGCCGGCCTTGCACCTGTGGCAATCTTCCTGCCTCAGCCTCCTGGTACTGGGATTACAGGCATGTGTCACAACATCCTGCTCTATTTCCATTTTTTCCCCTTCAATTCTTTTTTTTTTCTTTAAATCTGTTTTCCCTTCTTTTTCTCCCCCATATTTTGCTCTTCTTCTCATTTGAAACATTTATTTACTGTTTATCATTCATTTTGCTCTTTACTTATACTTTGGACTTTTCATACACGAGAAACACTTCAATATTTAAACTTGTGTGTCTGATTTATTTAGGATTATGGTCTCAAGATACATCCACTTACCTAAAAATGTCTTGTTTGTCCTTTATAACCATTGTGTATAAATACTATATTTTCTTTATCAACTCATCTGTTGATGAGCATATGTGCTGTTTCCAAGATTTAGCTATTATAGATTGTGTTCCTATAAATATGGGTATGCATATATCACTGTGGTGTTGAGGACCTTAACCTTTCAGGAAGATAGCTAGAAGGGCAATAGCTGAGTCAAATGGACTCTCTTAAGTTTTAGATTTTTGAGGAATCTTCATACTGCTTTCCATAGTGGCTCAACAAGCACTTTTTCTTTTATTTATTTATTTTTGGTACTGGGAATCGAACTCAGAGCCTTGTGCTTGCCAGGCAGGTGCTGTGCTGCTGAGCTACAACCCCAGCCCCAACAACTACTTTTTAAACTAATAACTTAGTACTTCTAAGTCTCACTCTATTACTAGTTAATAAGGTTATAAAAAAGATGGGGCAGTAAATTTTCACTGGCAATTTAAAGACTACACTTACATTATATCCAAATAAATAGGAAAACTATTTCACTATTTCTCTCCCCTTTAAAAATGTAGAGATTAGTCTCTGACTTTGAGGCCTAAAAAACAAGGAGGAGGAAGTAGGGTACAGGGGTTTACACTTGCAGTGCCAGCTACTTCAGAGAACAAGGCAAGAAGATTGCTTGAGTCTAGGAGTTCGAGACCACCTGGGGCAAAGTACTGAGATCCTGACTCAAAAAACAAGAATTTCCCTTTTTAGGTAAGGAAAAAAGCACATAAATAAATCACACAAATGATATAATTTTTGCATTTTATTTATATAACCTAATTACATTAAGTGTACCCATAGGAGGGTGTAATTAAAATTACCTCAATAAAGACATTAAGTCTGTAACTAAAAAAAAATACCTGAAAGTTGGTTTCTTTCCATCCAGGTTTTTTGGCCAGCATCCTCACTAATGCCTGGCATGGCATCTCACTTCGGTCCATCAGTTCAATAGCCTTGAAGTAAAATAAAATGGTAAGAAAGTTAAAGAAAGTAAAGGTTAGTTTTGAAGGCAGGGTAAATACTAAAATCAAGGAAGTGGTTACCTGTGCAGGAGGAAGGGGAATAGAATTGAGAAGGGTTGTACAGCAAGCTTAGTTTCTGTTACAATGTTTGTTGTTTCTTTACTTACTTTGAGACAGGGTTTCACTCTGCAGTTCAGGCTGGCCTGGAACTCACTCAAGTGGCCCAGGTTGGCCTTCAACTCACTGAGATCCTCCTGCCTCAGCCTCTCAAGTACTGAGATTACAGGCATGTGCCACCATGCCCAGCTACTTTTGTTTTTTTAAACAAGGTTTTCTTATGTAACCTTGCTGGCCTCAAACTCATGATCCTCTTACATCCTGTCTCAGTCTCCCAAGTGCTGGGATAATATGTATGTTCCAGAGTACCTAGCATAATGCTTCATTTCTTAAATTAGGTGCTTAGTATATGGTGCCACTGAAACTTATTATCATCACACTTTAGAAATTCACAAATAATTTGCTCCAAGGAAAGTAACAGTGATAGTTTTCATTTGCACAGTATGTGGCAGAAAGTGCTCACATATAGTTTGTCTTGATCCTCCTAAAAGCATGATTATCTAGGGTAGAAGCAGTTAGGTACTAAATCTCAATGTACAAACTCAGTTCCAATGCACTGCAGTAGCATATATGGGACTGGAAGGTTCCTGACTAAAGTCCCAGCATTCTTTCAAATTCTTTAGCCCCTTCTTTTCACTAGAATCATACAGTATCTGCCCAAAGGAGCCAGCATGCACCTTTCCAACACAGAGGAAATACAAAATGATGAGAATGTTTAAGTGGAGAGATCTGTTTGCTTAGTAAATTTATCAGCAAGCACTACAATTTAAAAATTGACCTAAGCTGTCAATTAGAACTTAACGTTGAAAATTAGTAAGTTCCAAGCTTACAGAAGCCATAGAATGCACATGTTGAAAGATAAAACACTAAACAGCTACAAAAAACTGAAAGTCCCCTGTCATCTTCAGTTAATGCTGTGAAATATGTTCACTGGTTATCTGCTCATCCCTGTACACCCACCTTCTGGAACTCTTCCATGCAGGCTAACCTTTCCTTCCAGTTACTGCTGTCAAGCAGTTGTATACAGGTGGCGGGAAGGACAGCTGAAGCTTTTTCTTCACATACTTCTATCTGTAAGATATAAAAATAAGCTAAAATTAGGAATTGCTTAAGGAAACAGATGGCAAGCATTAAAAATATCCCAGGAAAACTAAAAACACACTCTCATAGGTATGCTATAGTAACTAAGTCTTCTGCCATAAAGGTTAAGTTAGTCCAAGGAAAATTCAGTATGCTAAAATATATCAATTCACAATGTGTTGTAGAACCAGGGGGAAAAAAACAGATCTTTTCAGAGGTCTCAACTGCCCATGCATTACAACTTTGAGGCATGGTGCATAATACTGACTGAGAGCTCAGGCTCCACTATTTCTTTGGTCTCCAATCCTTTTTTGTTCTTGGTTCCGGTGCTCCCTGTACCTCCTGATACAGTTGGTTTTCCCTTTTTAGGTGGTCCACCAGCCTAAAAGCAATTTAAAAAATAAAATAAATAAACCATTTAAGAATACAGTTTTTATAACTAGAAATACCTAGGTTCAAATGCCAGCTTTATAACTGTTCATCCCAAAATACATCTCCAGTTCATACTACTTGCCAGAAAGTACTCTATACACACATAATCAAGTGGTAACAAGATCTCTATGCTTGAAAGTTTATAACAATGTGGAAAAACAAAGTTAACAAATGAACCACAGTAAAAATACCAAAGTGAATTATAAAAGCATATATAGAACATTTAATCTCCTCTATCTGGAAAACAGGGGTCATGAAACACCTACTTCAAGAGTTGTTATGGTGATTAAATGCAATTATAAAGGTAAATTGCTCTAAATCATGCCCGCTAAATGACTGGTTTTCTTCTAAATCCACACTAAACTTTAGGGTGTGGATAGGAGTGGGGAAAGAGAATCAAACTTTCTGTACCCATAGAAGATACATTTCGTTCTTAAGGAAACATATTCACTGAAAGCTGTCAGTAGGCATTTGTCCAAAATCAACATGGTACAAAAGTGAGAAGATCTACAGTGGTATGGAGACCAAGTGATGTGATACTGGAGCATTAGCAAAATGACAACGTAATGTTATTAATGCTAAATGTCTCACTATATTTTATTTCATTATTTAATGATCTTTTCAGATCATTTAAAATGTACTCCTTCCCTTGGCCAAGTGGTGCAGCATTATAATCAAGGTGATGTTATTAATGCTAAGTGGCTTGCTACATTTAATTTTATTAATGCTATTTTCTGATCCCTTAAAATGTACTCCTTCCGTTAGCCAGCTGGTAGTAGACATCTAATACTCTTTGTTACTCAAGAGGTTGGAACCACAAGTATAAGAGATTCCCATCTCAAAATAAAATTAAAGAAAAAAAAAGAGTTAGGGATATGATTCAGTGGTAAAGTACATGACTAGCATGTAGGAGGCCCTGGGTTCAATCCTAGCACCTCAGTGGCAAAGCGGGGAAAAGAAGAACTCCTCCCTTACAGATATGGTCACTGGTCACTTTTCTTCTTTCTTTTGTGTTTTGAAATAAGATCCTGCTCTGTAGTCTAGGTTGGCCTCAAACTTGTGATTCTCTTGCCTCAGCCTCCTGAGTGTTAGGATTACAGGCTGTTGGCACTATGCCACCCAACCCTCCCTTCCTCTCTTCTTTTTCTTTTCTCCCTTCTCTCTTTCATTCATTAACTGATTCATTGTTTAGGGATCTGGGACTTGAACCTAGGATCTCTGCATATTAGGCAAGCTTTACCACTGAGTTCTCTATCCTTCAGTTAAGTGATTTCTAACAAGGGGGACAAGACCATTCAACACTAAAGACAGTATTTCCAACAGTGGTCCTAGGAAGATTGTATGTCTACAAGCGAAAGAATAAAATTGGAGCCTTATCTTATATAATGTACAAAAAGAATTAACTCAAAGTAGATTAAAGACCTAACTCTAAGACTTAAAATTATAAAATTCTAGGACAATTCAGAGTGTTAAACTTCATGATACCAGCTTTGGCAATGGTTTCTTGGAGCAACTAAATGTTACAGGCAACAAAAACAGTAACACAAATACAAACTATACTAAAATTTTAAAAATTTGTGGGTAAAATTCACATCCTATAACAGAATACCCAAAATTCTTCACCAAAAAAACTGAATTAAAAATAATGGAGTTTAGCCAGGCATGGTGGCTCACGCCTGTAATCCCAATACCTGGGAGGCTGAGGCAAGAGGATTATTCCAAGTTTGAGGCCAGTCTGGGCTATAAAGTGAGCCCAAGGTGAGCCTGAACTGCATATGGAGACCTTGACTCAAAAGAAAAAAAAAGTTTGCGAGGGATATAGCTCAGTGGCACAAGTGCCTCCTGGCAAGTACAAGGTCCTGAGTTCGATTCCCCTGACAAGTACAAGGTCCTGAGTTTGACTCTCTGTATAAAACAAACCTCCCTCCAAAAAAAGAGTTGGGTATGGTGGCTTACATCTCTAATCCCAGTACTTTACACGCTGACTCAGGAGGATTGTGAGTTTGAGCCCAGCTTGGGTTACACAGCAAGTTCAAAGAAGGCATGGACTACATAGGGAGACCTTATTTGAAAAAAGGAAAACAAACGAATGAAAGAAAAAAAACCCCAAAATTCCAACACATTTCCTCCAAAGAGGGCAAACAAACAATAATCACATGAAAAGATATTTATCACCAATAATTAGGAATATGCTAATCAAAACTAAAGGTTAAGTGGATAAGCAAATTGTGGTATTAGTTACATAACAATATTATTCAGCCTTTAAAAAGAAGGAAACTCTACTAGGTGTAGTGACACATGCCTACAACCTAGTTACTTAGTAGGCAGAGGAAGGAGGATAACAAGTTTGAGGCTAATCTGGGCAACTCTGCAAGACTCTGTCTTAAAATAAAAAGAGCTAGTGATATAACTTAAAGGTAGAGCCCTCCTGGGCTTAGACTTCAATACCATTCCCCCGCACACCGAAAAAAAAAAAAAAAGGAAGAAAATTTTAACACATGCTACAACACAGATAAACCTTAATCTAACATTATGTTAAGTGAAATAAACTGGTCACAAAAAAGACAAATACTAGCTGGGCATGGTACACATACTTATAATCCAGCACTGTGGAAGAGCGAGGCAGGAAGACTAAAAGTTTAAACCCAGACTAGACAATTTAGCAAGTCCTTAACTTTTTTTTTTTTGGGGGGGGTGGTGCTAGGGATCGAACTCACAACCTAGCACCTGCGAGGCAGGCACTTATGCTGCTGAGCTAAATTCCCACCCCGCAAGACCCTATCTTTTAGAATAAATAAATAAAAAATAAAGGGCTAGGGATATAGCACAGTGGAAAAAAAAAAATAGGTTCAATCTATAGTACCAATTCAACCAACTAATCATGGCTGAAAGTGTAGCTCAGTGATACAGCATTTTGCCTACCAAAGGTAAGACCTTGGATTCAATCCCCATTACCATGAAAAGAAAAAAAGGAAAGAAGAATGAATGATGGTACCAGCTGCTGGCAGAATGGAGGTTTTGGGAGAGTTACTATTTAATGGGTGTAAAGTTTCCACTATGGGGGTGAATAGTGACAGCTGCACAACACTATGAATGTATTTAATACCACTGAACTATAAATTTAAAAACAGTTAAGATAGTAAAATTCATTATGTTTATTTTACCACAATGGAAAAAATACACTCTGGTACTTTCATTAACTTTTATTTTTTCTTTCTTCTTTTTTAGAGACAGAGTCTTACTACGCAGTTTGGACTAGCCTTGAATGCACTATGTAGCCTAGGCTAGCCTGGAACTCATGGTGCTCCTCCTGTCTCAGCCTCCCAAATGCTTGGACTAAAGGCGTGCACCACCACTCGTGGTTATCTCTAGTAGTTTTAAAGTCAAATGCGTTGTTGGAATACTGTGTCTTCATTAACAGATATTCTGCTTTATTTTCAATGTGGTTAATGAACCTATTTTTCAAAGGAAATCATATAAAATGAATTACCATCAACCTGAGGCTTAGATTCTACTAAATTCTAATTTTTAATCCAGTATTAACCTTAGCAGTAGGTGCCTTTTTTAAGGGTCCTGGTTTGGGTGCTGAAACATCCTTTGTGTCCTTATCTCCTGCGGCTCCTGAAGCAGCAGTCCTTCCTGGCACAGGTTTGAGTTCCTTCTTGTCAGCTGCTAGTCCAGCTTTCTTACCATGTACCAGTTCTACTTTTTCTGAACATTCTTTGATCTGGCAAATGAAAATCAGAGGAAATGACCAATAAGTACAACTTTGACACATAACTACTCTCTTTGATATGTAATTTTTTCTTTTTTTCAGTATGTCATTTCTAAACCACAACTATACATAAGAATTTAGAGAAAAGTTTCCTTTTCAAGAAAGGCAAGTTATCTATATTTTCTTGATAATAGGTACCATATGTCTTATGTTGCTTTTCCTCACAGGTTAGAATTATAATAAACTTACAGTGGCCACCATTTAGATGGAAGACATTCAGAGGTAATTTCCCAGATTATTAGAAACAAATTTATTTCATGTTTTTACCTTATCTATAGATTGGTCACTCAGCTTTTATTTGGTTATAATTTGAAAGTTTTTTCTACTGTATCACCATTGTAGCCTAGTATAAAATTTAAAACCTTAAAAGGTACATTTTCAAATCCTAGGTCTGAACTGCCAGTGGAGAATAAAATAAATTTTTTAAGTTATTAGCTTTTTTTGCTTATCAAAATACCCTACAGTACCTTGTAAAACTTATTTCAATTCTGTGTGCCTGTATGTGATGTAAAACTTCCCTCCAAGTGTGAGCAATAATTAAAAAACTGAGAAATCCTGATCAAAAGGACACCAATAATCTAATTTCCAATGATCAAAAGGACACCAATAATTTAATTTCCAACATACAAAAACCACATTGCAAAGAATTGCTGTTCCATTTCTTTACAATGCATTACAACTTACCTTATCAAGCTTGAGTTTGTCTACATCAGCTAAAAATGGGTTTACTGCTTTCTCACCTACCACCTTCAAAGCAGTACCCAATGCTTCAAATGCAGCATCTCTGACTTCAGGAGCAGAATCGTTGATGTGCTATACCCGGAAATAAACAAAATGATCTTTAATACAAAGTATACCTTAGGTATTACTAGTTTCAATTCATGTTGATAATTGCTGGACAAAGAATTTGCTTTTATACTATACTAAAGCTAACTGTAGGTGTCTTTTTGCCAGTTAACAGTCACTCTTTCACAAATTCTTTTTGGGTTAAGGAAGTCTATGGTTATTTATTCAACAAGCATGTACTCCCCACCCCCCTTCACCTTGTATCTAAAATGCTTCACTTTTAAAAAAGCTCTAGATTTGATGCCTAAGACTGGCAAGATCTACCTGAACATCAGTAAGTGAAATCATAAAGCTAACATATGTTTTTCCTTTGGAAAAGAAAAAAGGGGTCAGGCATAGTGCTGCATGCCTGTAACATAAGCTACTTGGGCGACTGAAACAGAAGGACCTTAAGTTTTAGGACAATCTGGGCAATTTATCAAGACCTTGTTTCAAAACAAAATTAAAAAAAGTTCTGGGGATACGATCGAGTTGTAGAACAGTTGCCTAGCATGTGCAAGGGAGGAGGTGGGGGAGAAGCATAAAGTAGTTACAAGACTTTGGATCCAAACTTCAAAGTAGCAGAGGGCCTGTGCTTAAAAGGATATAATCTACCTCATGAGAGTCGGCAGTCACTATATATAATTAGTATGAAAAAAATCTTGCCTAGGTTTCAGGTATGCCCCCAATTACAAAGACAGTATATACCTTGAGTAGAGCAGCACAAAAGGGCTTTAGCAAGCTCTTTGGTAGGGTAGAAGCGGTGCAGTGACGGAAACTTCTTGCAATAAACAGAGAGGTCTGCTGCTTGATAGTTGGGTTTTTATTATCCATCACTGCTAACACATCCTCACTAATGTTCTGTAATGTGGTCTTTAGAGAGAAAATAAGTTCAGTGTGAGCTTTTCTCAATTGTAAAGCATAATCAAAATAACACATTAGCAAAATTTACTTTAGATGAAACCACAAATTCATGCTGTCAACTTACAGTGAGGAAGATTGCATCAATTGCCTCTTGCAGGGCTTGTACTACTTGAGGCTTCTTCTCTTTGAATTTCTCTAAAATGGTTGGCACAACCTATAAAAGTAAACAGCTTGAATAATATTTATCAACAAAAAGGAATCTAGTACATGCTATAATATGGCTATAGATACATGCTATAATATACCCGGACATGCTATAGCATAGCTAGGCCAACATTTTTAAAATTATGATACATGACTACATATTACATCAGTCTACTTACATGAACTACCAAATCTATGGTGAGGAGGTAGATTAGTGGTTGTTAGGGTCTAGCAGCTGTGTTTAACCCACAGCCCACTTTTTTTTTTTTCCTAATCCCTTTTTGTTGAGTTTAGAGGAATTATCTTGGGCACTTATAAGTTATATGATATACTTTATATACATATGTAGCAATACTTCCTTTTAAGAATTTTTTTATTATAATATTTAAAAAATTGCCACAGTTCAGATGAGACTGTGAGGGGAAAATGGGAGTGAGTAACTGCACATAGTGCTAACAGGATTTTCTGGAAGGTGTTTAAAATGTTCTGGCATTGGACAGTGGTTGTAGTTAACTCTTGCAATTACACTGAAACATGTTGTTGTTATTTTTTTGGTACTAGGAATTGAACTCAGAACCTTGAGCTTGCCAGGCAGGCACTGTGCCATTGAGCTATGCCCCCAGCCAACATATTCTTTAAGAGCATGAATTCTATGTTTAAGTTATCCCTAAATCAAGCTATTAAAAAATGGCTTTGGTTTTATTAAAACAAACAAAAAATCTAAACACTTAAAGTATGGCCTGTATCTAGATATCTCCCCAAAGCCTCATAGGATCACAGTAGGGGCTTCTGTAGAGGTAGCTGGATCTAGATTGTGTGATGTTGGGCTCAGAGGTGTATGATTACTAAGTCAGTCCACTGATTGGTTTGGCAAAGTTCTGGATGTGGATAATGAGATGGCCCTCCCTGGGTGTGACTGCTACCTACCCAAAGGGTGTATAGCTGCACAGAATAAAAGGAACAGAAAGAAGGCTGCTACTGTTGCTTGCTGGCTCTTCATAGCTTTGTTGTCTTTTGCCTGCCATGAACTGTTTCTCCTCTGCCACCAGCCACTCTACCTTGGCACCAGCCCACTATGAACCGAGGTCTCTACAAACTATAAGCCAAAATCAATCTTTGCTCCTTGAATTTTGGGTGTTAGGTATTTTGCGTCAGCAACAAGAAAAGTAACTAAGAGAGTGTTCTTAAAAATTCCTTTTCTTAAAAAGAAAAAAGGAAACAAAAATCCTTTTCTTTCTTCCTTCCTTTCTGTTTTAGACAGGGTCTTGCTATGCAGTTTGGCCTTGAGCTCACTCTATAGCCCAGGCGGGTCTTGAATTTGCAATGATCCTCCTGCGTCAGCCGGCCAAGTGCTAAGATTACAGGCATGCACTACCATGCCTGGCTCTCATTTCTTCTCTTAAAAAGCAAGAGAATCTTACATGAGAATACAGTTCTCATTCTTCCCACTAAGCCAATGTTTATCAACTTATTTTCTACCTCTACACCCTGTATAGGGTCATATAATAACCACTTTCATCAGTGCCATCTCTCATTTTATTAATGAGTTACAGGAGGATTTAGGGTTAGGGTATAAGGTTTAGTACATAACTCCTTCTCCCCACCAAGATGCTGATATATCTCATTGCAATGAGATGTCTCCTATCTCTTCACTACACCAAAGAAAAATAGTCAAAAGTACCAAAAATCCAACAATTTGTAGTCAGAACTGTATCTTCATATCAAGAGCTATCTTTTTTTTTTTTTTTTCAGTCTTTTAGCTGTTTTGAGATGGCATCTCACTGTGTAGCAAAGGCTGGCCTCAAACTCACAGCAATCCTACTGCCACAGCTTTCCGAGTACTGAGTTATAGGTGTATGCCACCATGCCAGGGTTCAAGTATTAGCTTTAAAAGGTAAAGCTGGAATTTTTATAATTTAGTTTTATCTTCTCAACTATTACAAACTCATTAAATATTAATGTCTAAGGTATGTAATGGTGTCAGGCACTATGTTGGGAGGCATATTAAAGAGATGCTTTCAATAGGGTATTATGGCGCAGGCCTGTAATCCCATTATTTAGGAGGCTAGGCAGGAAGATTTTGAGTTTAAGGCCAACCTGGGTTGGACAGCAAGATCTTATCTTTAAAATAATAAAAATCCAGAGTAATGGAGACTGAACCCAGAGCCCAATGTGTGCTAAGCATGTATTCTATCACTGGGCTAAGCCACTAGCACTTTTTATTTTTAAACACTTTAATTACTCTAAGACAGGGTGGTCTTGATAAAGTTGCCCTGGGTAGCCTCGAACTTGCAATCCTCCTGCCTCAGCCTCCCAAGTGACTGGGATTACAGTTGTGTGCTCATGACCAGCCCAAAGTTTGTTTATTTATATAGTACTAGGGATCCAATCCAGGACCTTTGCACTGAGCTATATCCCTAGATCCTGCCTCCTTTCATTCTTTTGAAACAGGATCTCGCTATGTAGTTCAGACTGCTCTTGAACTCACCATATAGCCTTGGCAGATGTTGAACTTACGGTGATCTTCCTGCCTCAGCCTCTTGAGTGCTAGGACTGCAGGTGTGTTCCAACATACCTAGCCCCTAGTCCTTTTTATATTTCTGACACAGAGCCTCCGCTGTCACCAAGTTGCCTAGGCTGGGCTCAAACTTGTGATTCTACTGCTTCAACTTCCCAGAGTGCTGGGACTACAAGCATGCACGACCATGTCCAGCTTCCAAAGTTATTTTAGAGGTTCAAAAAATATAGCAAAGCTAATGGCACGCCCAGGTTTATTTTTAATATTTCATAGAAGTGGTACAGGCCAGAAAGAATATGGTTTACATAAGAAATATAAAAGATTTTTTAATGCCAAGAGTTAATTATAAGCTTGAAAAATTAAGGTACTATGTTAGCTATAAAGCTAAAGTTCACTCTTACAAATATTACCATAAAGATAACTAATAAATAGCTAAACACTAAGATGTTTGATACTAAGTATGTGTATATAATAGTTTCGAAAAAAAGCAATTACAGAGCACTGAAGGCATTTTAAAGTTTAATGAAAAAGTGTGAAATCAATTCAGAATCAGATTTCAAACTAAGGCCCAAGTAATCATCTAATCACTACTTAGTAAATTAGAATTGATTTCAAAAATTGTTTTCTACCTTTTAAAGTGAACCCCGTACAAAAGTATCAACTATCTAAAAAAGCAACATAAAGCTAACCGAAAGTTAATATACTGATATACATATAGAAACAAATATTTATTACTATAAAATAGATTACAAGCCAGGCATGGAGGTACATGCCTGTAATCCCAGTACTTGGGAGGCTGAGGCAGTAGGATTGCTGCAAGTTCCAGGCCAGGCTGGACTACACGACAAGTTTAAGGCCAGCATAAGCTATGCTTTTTGAGACCCTGTCTCAAAACCAAACCAAACCAAACCAAACCACCCCCCCCAAAAGATTACAGTTTTGATCTAATATATTATTTACATATCTAAAGGGCTTATAGAGCTTTATTCTTATTTTTTAACTGCTAGGCTCAAACAAGCCTCCTGCTTCTGTCACTTAAGAATCTGGGACTACAGGCATGCCCAACCATGCCAGACATCAGACTTTTATTTTTACTTCCCTGGTAGTGAGTCAGTCATGATTTATTTTTATTTGGTAGTATCTTTTGTTCGATTAAATTCTCTGAAATTATTTAATATTATGAGTAGCTCCAAATATGACAGCTCCAAATATGACAGCTCAAATGAGGCTAGACATTGCCTACACTTCAATAAAACACACATGATGAAGGACTATTAGGAGACTCTTGAGCTAATCTACAAAATCAAATTTTCAAGTGTCTAGAAAGTTAAACTCTAAAGTTCAGTACGACCAATTTTCAACATGCTAAATGATTCTAAGTAATTCTGACAAGATTTAGAGGCCAACTGAGAGCTGCCATGGTTAAAGTAAATACCTCAACTCATACACATTATTACAAACTTGACTGCCATTAAACATTTTTTTTTTTGAGACAGGGTCTCACTGTACAGTTCAGGCTGCCCCTGAACTCACTATGTAGCACAGGATGGGCTCAAACTGGTGGCATCCTCCTGCCTCAGCCTCTCAAGAGCTGATTACAGGTGTGTGATGCCTCAACCAGGTGATGGCCACTAAACTTTTATAGTCCAAAGGAAATAGTATATTCAACAAATGTCTACCATGCTCCAGTCCCTTGTTACTATTATAGTATGCTACTGATTAATCAATGGATCACAGTAGAAATCAAGGAATAAAATTTTTCCTATAATTAAATAATGGAAGTGCAACACACCAAAACCTATAGGACACAATCAAAACTATCCTAACAGGGAAATTTAACAGCTGTGAATGCACACGTAAAAAGAATAGGAGCATCATTTGTGGACTGCGGGGAAAGAGAACAAGAAATCACCAAGAAGCAAGCCCTCCTTGCCAATTGGTGCCATGCACAGGCTGCTGAGGGGAAAGCCAGATGCCAGCCTTTTCCTGTGAGACAGCACCATTCACAGACTGCAGGGAAAGAGAACAAGAAGTTACTGAGAAGCAAGCCCTTCCCACGAATCAGCACCATGTGCAGGCCACTGGTGGAAAAGCCAGATGCCAGTCCCTTCTGGTGTTAGGGCTGGGAAACAAGAACTAAATCACTCCACCCCTGTAAGCAATTGGCTAATTTAGACAGACATAGGCTGTGATAATAGCTATTGAGGTAAAATACAATTTAATGCTTGTACTGGTTAGTGTTTACTGACTTTGCAGGTCTAAAACCGGTGGTCTGATCATCTATTCCGATGAGGCTGGGGAGTTAGCTCAGTGGCATAAGTGCCTACCTTGCAAGCACATGGTTGTGAGTCTGATCCTCGGTACAAAAACAAAAAAAAACAACCAAACAAACAAAGAACAACATCTATTCAGATAACGATACACAATGTAGCATCTATCGGGAAATCTCCTTCTGAAGGTGTTAGCCACTGTTAATTTTCTATCATACTGTTTTGAAGTCCTGTATCATTTTCATTATTTTGTTGGGTTGGGTTTTATTTTGTTTTGTTTGATTTTATTATATCTGATGGCATGGGCAGCTCTTTCAAAGGTAACAAGATATGTTATGATAGCCATTTTGAATTTATTCTTATCTTGTTTTGAAGACCTTTATTGCATTCATTATTTTGTTTTTATTGGTTCTACTCTGTTCTGATTTGATTTTTACTATGTCTGAAGGTATCTGCAGCTATTTTGAAGGCAACAAGAGGCATTATGATAACCATGGTTGATTTCATATTGTTTTGAAGTCCTGTGTCACTTATACTGGTTTGTTTTGACTGGCTTTATTCTGTTTTATTTTGCTTGATTTTATTTTCTTTAAAATAAAATAAAAAAAAAAAGAATAGAGTGATCCCAAATAAATGACTTAACAATGCATTGTAAGGTCTTAATAAAACAGGAATAACCCAAATCTGAAACTAATAAAGGAAAGAAATCATAAAAGGTCAGAATGGAAATTTATGAAATTGACACTTAAAAAAAATTCAGAAGATCAGTTAAAGAACTGGTTCTCTAAAAGGATGGGAAAACGGTCAGGGGATGAGGGGAGATAAGAGGGAAACTGAAGGGGAAATAAGGATCAAGATGCAATATGTAAATCTGCCAATCTCCCCATGAAGAATGTGTTTACTATTATCTCAAATATATACTAACAAAAAAAGGGGGAAAGTTTTTAATCCATCTTGTTATATTGTATACAATTGTAAGAACAAAGAAAAAAATATTAGTAAGTAAACCAGTAGTAAGCAAATAAATCAACTCAAGTACATACTTTAGGCCAAATGCCTGATTTATACATATGCCTTATGAATTTAGTTGTAACTGACACTTTCATTGCAATTTGTGAGGAACTATGTTGAGCATTATAACACTTGGCAAAAAACTTACTGTCGGGTTTTTCCCATGTCAAGAGTCAACATGGAGCTGGACAGCGCCTCCCTTCAGCACTGACTTCTGCATTCTTCTCACAAACCTGAAAGTTGAACCTCCCACTTTTCACATATGTGCCAAAGCTCCCTCAATCAGCTGTCAATACATCATTCTGCCTGCCCCTTTAACTACATCCCTGTCAACTCCAAATAAAAATCTGCTTTTTTTGGTGTTGTTCCCCTCAGAGGGTGCTTGTATCTCTTTCGTAGCCCTTCCATGACTACAATAAAGGTCTCCTTTCTTTCTCCGTTTTCTCTTCTTCTGTCTCTCCTGTGTCAGAGGACCAAACACTTAATTTGCCTGATATATGGAAGATCTATGCCAAAAAGTTATTTTAAAGCATAACAGAAAATAGTCTATTTTTGATAAATCTGTAGATTTGAATCTATAAGAAGCATTACTGCTGGGGATTTAATTCAGTGGTATAAGTGCCTGCCTGGCAAGCACAAGGTCATGAGTTCAATTCCCGGTATCAAAAAAGAAGAAGCATTACTTACATGTCCTGCGTATTGTCCAAATTTCTTCCTTAGCCCAACAGCGAGGCCAGTAAGACATTTTGCTGCCAGAGCTACCAACATGACATTGGTGTCCTTTCCAACAACCTAGAATGGCAGAAAAAGAAAAACAAGATAGTCATGACCCTGTAGAAGAGTACTGAAAAACATTCTCAAAACAACTCTGAAAGCTATTATGCTAATGGCTGACCCACTTTATTTCTTATAAAAGAGGAAAACTTATCCCTCTTTGATAATAATGAATCTAGAAGCATTTATGTTCATTCTATCTTTAAGTTCTACCATAAAGCACATATAAAACAATAATTTCAAATAGCTAATGCTTTAGTGGTGGCAATCTGGGCTGTCACCATCACACAGGAGGTATAGAACCTCGAAGTCTACTGATTTTCTTTTGGAACAAGAAAATAAAAAAAGTGTACTCAACACTACAGAGCCCCACCTAGGTACCACAATGTCTAATATTTATATCCAAGAAGCACTGATAGAAACTCTGAAGTCCAGAACTCAAAATTTAAAATGTTTCTGAGGGATGGCCTGGCTTTGTGGTTGTAGTCACATCATGACTCCTTCAGTGCTGTTCAAGCTCAACCATTACCCACAGAGAATTGTCAAAGAAATTATGGAGAGAAGGGCATGTTACAAATGAAAGAATTATAATATTCACAGAAAAGCAAAACCCACACAGTATTGAAAGAAGACAATTAAGAGATAATCCCAGGCCGGGAATATTGCTCAGTGGCACAGCACCTGCCTGGCAAGTGCAAGGTCCTCAGTTTGATTCCGCAGTTCAAAAAAAATCCAGAAAATTCAAAGAATAATTTTTTTACTGTTTACAACAAAAGAAAAAATGGGAAATTACTAAGAGTACTTGACTTAGCCCACAGAGAAAAACATTATTAATTGTAGGAAGATGAATTGGTCTGTCTCCTATTCCTTAGTATCACTGTTTTCTTCCTGCTTTCCATATGCTGTGAAGTCAATATAATATGAAGTTTGCATGTTTGTGTATACACACACAAAAAAATCAAATATAAAAAATGAAATGTCATGTTTCAGATTAATTCATACAACTGAAGTACTGTTTTAAATATTTTAGCCACAAAATCAACTCTTTAACATTCTTTTTACTTGCAGCTTTTAACTGATTTTCCCCACCTCACCATATAAAAATGGAAAGAAGTTTCTTTGGCTGCCTAGATTTCCCAGATATCTACTGACTATGACTACTCAGTGTTACGCGCTGGAGCTGGGCTCAGTAGCAGGCCACGTACTTAGCATACTCAAAATCTTGAGTTTGAGCCTCAGTTGAGCCTCAGGACCACAAACAAGGAAAGGGGAAAAAAAAAAAGCAAGAAAAAGAAAATAGTTTTCTCTGTATATAATATAGTGAGACTACATTTATAATTACAATGTAGACAAAAAACAGGTTACCTTTATTTGAAAAGCTAACAACCTAAAAAAGTATGTGTAGAGAACATCTGTTACTATTAATGACAAGAATATAAAAGCTTTTTTTTGGTGCCCTTTCCCTCTCTCATTTTTTCCTCCAGATCTCAGGTGGCTAACCCTTTTTCTCTTAGGGAAATTGCCTTTTACGAATCTTCACGAGCCTATCCCTTCAAGATAGAAAAACATTGACTGCATAAAGATCTCTTCTCTTAAGCCCCGCTGGAGGAAAGCACAAGAAAGTCAATACTACAGTGTTAGGAAAGAGTGGTGACCCTCATTAGTCACAGATCCATGCTGGTGCTAACATTTATAACCCCAAATCAGTGCTGGTAGCACCTTCCTGATCATTTACAGACAAATACAGAGCTGTGAAAATCTTATGTCATCCAGTGTGCAGGTCTCAGCTGGGCCAGGACAAGAAAGGCAATGCTCTGCCTTCTTCTTTGAGTTCTCACACTATAAACAAGTGTCTTTTTAGGGTCTATTTAGTAGCACATTTTTTTTTTTGCATTTTTGTGCTGTTCATGCAATGACCCACGTGTACTGCTGCAGTGCTGTAGTCTGCCTAAGTGCAGAAGGTCACTAGTACCTCACAAAGGAAACACACATGCCCAACCGATTCATTCAGGCCTGAGTTACAGTGCTGTTGCCCATGAGTGCAGTGTTAATCAACAATATATATTTAATAAAATGTCTTCACACAGAATCCTTGATACATTATTTTTTAGAATTTAAAAATTAATGTTTTGTTTCATTTGGAAGGATTACTTTTCATTCTTTATTAACACTTTAACTTTTACATGCTATTTTATTGCTTCTACAAACCTTCTTTAAAGCTTTTACTAAATCTGCATAGTCTCCTGCTTCCAGTTTGGGGTTTTTCACTAGTATTTCTACAGCCTCCAGGGCTTCTTTTCTCTCTTGCCATTTTTTTGCCTCCTGGAAGATACAATATGAGTCACTTATACAACAGAGAATAAAAGAGCAGAATTAAAAACCTATTTATTGCACTCTATTAATTCAAAGGCACATTTTTTTTTTGAGACAGGGTCTCACTGTGTATTTTAGACTGTTCTTTAATATGCAAAACTCCTGCCTCAGTATCCCAAGTGCTAGGATTACAAGTGTGTACCACCATGCCCAGCAAAAACATAATTTTTGTTAGTTTTCAGAAACTTTCTAAAGTTAGTTTAAAAAAACTACAAATATATATAATCGATCACACTATTTTGTTCATATAATTTTTTTTCACATAAAATATATTTTCCTAAGATTTCATAGCCTTACAGCAGTGATGGCAAGTCTATGGCACATGTGTCACAGTGAGCTATTTGTTTTCACTGAAAGCTCTAAAAGGTTCATGATCACTGCCCTGAAGTAATATCAGTAAACAAAATGCCATATATTTCCATCTCATTTTGTAAGCAAATGTTGGTAAACAGGTATCAAACAGAAACAATAACAACAACAATAATAATACTATTTCTAGCCCATTTTCTTTTTCTTTTTTTTTTTTCCTAGCCCATTTTCACAGTGGCATAACTACAGGAGAAAATTTCCCATACTCGAAAACATTAGAAAGACCAGAAAAGAACAATCATGTAACAAGCAACCAAAACTATTCTACTCTTAAAGATTCATTTTCTGATTCTGAACATAATACTAATCATTTTGTTTCATGATTATGAAGCAGAATGTGCTTCACCAGAGATCAAGTAATCATTCAACAATTTGAACACTGACATTTTGAAAGAATGAGATACAAGGAAGATGACAAACTTGCCTCGCTGGCTAACACTACAATTCAACTCATCAAATATTTATTTATTATAAAGAAGTTAACTAGTTACTTGAGGAGTTAACAGCAAAGCTTAAAAGATTTCCAGTAAATAACTCCCATATCATGATCCCTATGATAGAGAAGTGTGAGACTGCCTTGGTCTAGAGAGGGAGGATTTACCCTAATTAGGCAGTCAGGTGGAATCTCCCCTAAAAAACTTATGCTTATGATTAAAAGTACTATTAGGAGAATGTTGGAAGGAATGTTATAGAAAGAACAGTACTCATTACAGTCCACAGTTTAAAAAAATAGAATAGCCTATTTGCAACAGAGAGAAGTCCAGAAGGGCTGAAA
>PVJX010012595.1:0-49834 GCA_004027295.1 Dolichotis patagonum
GGGTGAGCAAGCGCACTGGATAGTTTTAAAGAGCACTGGGGTAGAAGAAGAAATATAGTAAAGGAAAGTAACAGGTGGAAATATAAAGTTTTCTCATATATTTCTTTTCCTTTAATCAGCCAGTCCACAGATTTATTACTGTGCATGTCTAAGCTTGGTCTTTCTAATATTATGGGGAAACACTGGAATACAAACAAGACAGCATGAAATTCTGCCTCCTGTGGTTTTTTTTCTTTTCTTTTTCTCTGTTTTTAGACAGTCTTGTTATGTAGCCCAGGCTGGCCTAGAACTCCTGGCAATCTTCCTGCCTCAGCCTCCCATGTGCTGGGATTGAACATGCCTGGCTTCTGAGTTCTGCTGACATCAAGCTTCAGAGGGGCGTTTTCTTATGCAGCAGGAGCTGGGAAGGGAGGTGCACTTGGAATCACCCCCTGGCCCTTTGGGTGCCCAAACCCTTTGCATTCCAGGGCTGCTGGTGGCAGGGACAGAAAGTCTAACAAGGGTGCTACGATGCTTCAGTTTCGTTTTTTGTTGTTGTTTTGTTTTGTTTTTTTATCGGTACCAGGGATCGAACTCACGACTGCCTGCTTGCAAGGCAGGCGCTTATGCCGCTGAGCTAAATCCCCAGCCCCGATGCTTCAGTTTCAAACAACAAACATTAAAGCGCTTAAAAAATTTTTGGCAGCAAATATATGCACTGAGAGGGACCAGGGCCAGTCTAAGTGGCGATTCACCCCCGCTGCCAGTGTCAGAGCCCTATCCCAGCTGGAACGAGTAAAACCTGACTACCGAGGTTCCACAGATTAAGTTTGGGTTCAAGTATCGTTCGCCAGCCCTGTGAAAGTTACTGAGGTGAACTCAAGTCTGTAATTCTTTTCATTTATGACTGTACAGTGACAGATGATACCCAGAGAGTCCCCATCTCCTTAGACTTTGTAAAATCTCATTTTATCTTTACTTACTGGTTTAGAAATTTTCCAAAGTAAACTATATGGCACCTACTCAAGAGCTATCCATGTGTTTGCTAAAACTGTAAAATGGTGAAAGACAGAACCAATAAAGACTGAAATAAGGACAAGGGGAAATAGAGAAATGCCACAAGGTTGGTAATCATGTTACTTTACTAGAAGCGCTAAGTAGAAATCAGGGTCTCACATAATCTAGATTTAGATGCTACAATTGTTTGATTTGATTCATCCTTTATTTTGATAATAAAGTAATCGAGGGGTAAAACTGCTCTCTAAAACTTTCTATTACCCTGTGCTACATTAAAAAATAATCCTAACCAGGTGTGGTGGCGCACACCTGTAACCCCAGCACTCCAGAGGCTGAGGCAGGATTGTTGTGAGTTCGAGACCAGTTTGGGCTACAAAGTGAGCTCAAGGCCAGCCTGAACTACACAGTGAGACCCTGTCTCAAAAAGACAAAATAAAAATTTAAAAATAAGTAAAAAAAATATCCAACAATCTGAGAAGATTTAATATTAAGATATACAGTTGAGCTGGATTTGTTTTCTACATGAAATCTTACACTTTCTCTTGGGAGATATGTTTACTGTTCTCTAGCCTCATGATTTTACAAGATAAACTTAGCCTTGACTTACCGGTTTTCATTTATTGTTGGCCTGGTTCTATACTTATTGATGATACACTGAGAATTCCCAATCTCCTTAACCTTAATAAAGCCTCATTTTTATTTTTACTCATTAGTTTAGCAATTTTCCAAATAAAAGTTTTGCTAAGTTTTTTGTTTGTTTGTTTGTTTGTTTTGCTCTGGAGATTTTTTGGAACATTAGTTTAAAATGTCTCCATATAATATTTCTATCTATCTAGATATTTACATAGACTACATTGGAAATAATCATAACATCTGAATATTAACATGTTATGTAATGGGGATAGAGATTTCATATTTAAAATACTGGGATTGCCCCCTAGGATACCCTATTGCTAAGTCCAAAAGTCAGATTACTTACTCTGTAATTTCACTTGGAGAATCAAAATGGCCATCATAATTGTAATCAAATATTGGTCCACTGACGACATTTACTCCATTTCTCTCCGCTGCGTATTGTGTAAGAAGAGCACTGTGGAAGTAGTCCCACATTTCTAAAAATAAAAGAATAAGGCCTTAAAGATACCCGCCTCTGGTGAACTTGGAAATATTTTCCATTAGACAGGTACACTGAATAGCATCCAATCCTACTTCAGGAGTTATCCGCGGTGACTGGATAATTTATAAGTAGTCCGTGCAACACAAGTTAGGAACCATCAGCTGAGTGTGGCAATGCATACCTGTAATCCCAGCAATCAGGAGGCTGAGGCAGGAGGATCACTGCCAACTCCAGCCCAGCCTGGGCTACATACAGAGTTCAAGGCCCGCCTGAATTACATAGTGAGACCCTGACTCCAAAACCCATAATTAACTAATGAATGAACAGCCCTGTTGATGATTGCTTTTTCTTGCTCTAAGTTCTACCTTCAAATTACAATTAAAAATAGGACGATTCCTTCTACAGCTGAGTTGTGGGGTGTGGGGAACGAAGGGGTGCCAAGGACACCTAGGTTACATTTGCTGGCTCATCAGGTTTGATTCTGGGGACGTTCACCTTTCATTTGCTCACGATGTGCACGCACCGGGACATCTCAGTTTTGTGAACAGATTACCATAGTTAAGAGCTAAAAATCACCAAGATCGTAGCAACGGATCACTCAGGTTTGAAGCTGAAAACAATCCGAGCCAGGAAATATTCCGGACCTACTCGTATGTATAGGGAAAACATCGGAACAGACGGACTCCAGCAATGAACAGCACTGAAATGCCTGGAAGTTCAGGGACTCCGGCAAAGTGAAGATTACTAAATACTTACTTTTGAATTCTTCGTACATAGGAACCACATTACTTGTAATCAAAGCGTCGTACTGGCCATCAGTAATTTTACTGTTTGCTGCAAAACAAATAAATGTTATCAAATCTAGGGAAGAAAACATGTCATACTGCGTCATAGGTCTGTGACTGCTGCGTGCTGGTGTATGTTTATGAATGGTCCAGTCGCAGAAATCCCGGGTTCTTCCCGATAGAGGCCATTAACAAAGCAGGTGGCCTGAAACGCTGGAACCCGCTGTGGGTTGAGCTGGGCACCTCCAAAGCTGCGTTCCAGTCCTCACACCTGGGACAGCAGACTTGTTTGAAAGCGGAGTCTTTGCAGACTGCAGTTTAGAATCTGGATGAGTTTGTAGAAGATTTAGAGTGAGTTCTAAATCAAATCACTGGTGTCCTCATAAGGAGAGGAGGACGTGAACATTATGTGACAATGACAGAAAAGGTGAGAGCAACAGTACATTAACCAAGCAGCACTGTGAGCCACTGGAAGCTGGAAGGGGGAAGGAATGATTCTCCACTAGGGCTTTCAAAGACACCCTAGCCTGGTCAACACCTTCATTTTATTTTCTTGATTGTTTCCATTCCTTGTGATGAGTTTTGTTCTGTAATTCAGGCTGGCCTTGAACGCATTAAGTAGCCCAGGCTGGCCTGGAGCTCCCAGCAATCCTCCTGCTTCAGCCTCCTGAGTGCTGGAATTACAGGCATGTGCCACCAAATAGGCCACATCTGGACCTTGGATTTCCTACCTTTCAGAACTATAAGCTAATGTATTTCTGCTATTTTAAGTAAATGACCTGTGCTAATTTATTACAGCAACCCTGGGAAACAAATATAAGGCCATATATGCATAGATAGGTATTGACTATGCACAAAATGTTATTTATATAATTTCAGATAATTTCCAAATCAACACTGTTGTAGGAAAATGGACTTTTACTGAAGGAAGACTATTAATGGAACCATCATCTAGCACAGAGTATCTAGAGGGTTTACTTTGGTAAGAACACTTAGCACAAACTCTACCCACTTGACAAATCTGTAACTGCAGAAAATTGTACTGTTGACTGTAGGTATGGACAAGTCCGTTTTCTGTGGCTCTAATAAAATACTTGAGGTGGGGTTGTTATAAAGAAAAGAGGTTTATTCGGTTCTGTGTTACAGCCTGACAGTCCAAGATTCACATGGCCCCAGCTGTTTGGCCTCTGGTCCCAAGATGGAGATAAACTAAGACAGATGGTCTCTTGCAGAAGTGATCACAGGGACAGAGAGGCAGCCACAGACCCGGGGAAGGGTCAGTACACTCTTTTTATAGCAGCTCACTCTTGTAAGCCTTTACTCACTCCCAGACACTGGCATCAGTCTCTTCCAGGTCAGCGCCCAATGCCCTAAAGGCCTCTTGCTAAGCCCCGCCTCTTAAAGGTCCTGTCACCTCTTAACATGGCTACCTTGGAAACCCAGCCTGCAGATGGGAACTCCAGAGAGCAAACCAGTCAAGCCATGGTGAGCTGCAGCGCTGTACGGAAAATCTCTAGAGCTTGCTCATCTTGCTCAACTGAAACTTCATGCCCAATGATAGTAATCTGCCTTTATACCTCCCCTGGGCCCTGGAAATCTCCATTTCACCCTCTGATTCTATTAATTGGACTTTTTTGGATTAGTCAGTATTAAACAACATGAACGAACTCTTAAGACACAATGCTAAGTACAGTACAGTATAAACAAGGTGTACTGTTAAAAAAAAAAGGCATTGAGGGTCTGTTCACAAGATGCACCCGGCCATGGAGGCCCAGGCCTGTAATCCCAGCATGGGGGAGGCTGAGGCGGGAGCATTGCCATGAGTTCAAGGCCAGCCTGGGCTACATACGGAGACCTTGCCTCAAACAAACTAGCAACAAACAAACAAGATGCACAGAACCATACCAACGAAAGAAAAGAAAAGAAAAGAAAAGAAAAGAAAAGAAAAGAAAAGAAAAGAAGGGCTGTAAGTCCAAACAGCTGTTGACAGGTCTTCAAGCAAGGAGTGTCTCTACTCAGACCCCAGGAAGATTACTCCACTTTCTAAACTGAGCCCTGAACAATGGAAGGGCAACCAACACACTTCCATGGCAGAGAAAAAGTAAGAATTCCCTGCTTGTTTTCATTTCCAGTAAATAGAATTTAGGATGGGAAGTTAAAAGAGAATTTCACTTTATTCTTAATGTTTTGAGACAAGCTGTAGAGTTACTACTTTTATTTCCTAGCCATTGTAAACACAAGTATCAACTGATACCTAGTAGCTTACTACCTAAAAGTTCACATGTGAATTTAAAGTTTGCATTGATAAAATATTGCAACTTTCAAAGCTCTACTCTACTATGTACATGAATTTGGGAGCCCAATTATATCCAGACACTTAGATAAAGTGTATTAATTTACTGCCCCTAATTCTGCATCAGGGATTTAGAATTGATACTCTCTTCTTTCAATTAGGCCTTTTCCCACTATAAATCTCAGAATCTCTAAATTGTAAGTCTCTAAATTGACTATATTTTAGTCATGGCTTCAAGGGGGGAAAAATGAAGCTATATATCAAGAGTAAATCCAGGCTGGGCACGGTGGTGCACACCTGTAATCACAGCACTGGGCAGGCTGAGGCAGGAGGACTGCTGTGAGTTCAGGCTCAACCTGGGCTACAAAGTGAGTCCAAGGCCAGCCTAAAGAGCTGCACAGTGGAACCTTGTCTCGAAAAGACCAAAAACTAAACAGACAAACAAATAAATAAATTCCCAAAAGGGGAATTTACTGAAAATCTTACTTAAAAATGGTATTTCCTGCTTAGGAAGAGACATGAGAAATCTGTCCTGGCTTTTGTGTTTCCCCATGAAAGATCTTTTCTTAAAAACCAAGCGCCCTGACTCCGGGCCAGACGCAGCCAGAGCGCAGGCTGTGCAGGCTGTAGGGGAAACGCTGGATCCTCCGCAGACCCCGGGCTGGGCGGAGGCCAAGGAGGAATTTAAGGGCAGCCCGAGGCAGGCGGGCGCTACTCACCCGGCGGGTAGAGGAAGCCGTGGGTGACATTGCCGTCTGCAAAGTAGAGGGAACAGTTCTGGCTGTCGGAGGGAGCAACCCTGACATCAGCCCGCAGACAGTCTGAGTGCGCGGGCGGAGCAGGCGCGGCCTCGGCTCCCTGAGGGCGAGGAGAGAAATCGTTGCAGCCACGCCGCGGCCCAGCCCCCCGCGAGTCCCGCGGTGTTTTTCCTTCCACCTCTTCCTATTTTCTTAGTGAATCAGGCCGCACAGCCGGGAGTTGGTGTCTCAGTTGGGCTTTCGCCTGTGGTTCCCTTCCGGTTAGGGGACGTGGGTGGGGGTGGGGGTGTCTTGGCTGGGAATGCTACAGGACCAAGCCCAGGGGACACCGGAGGGCACAGCAGCAGGGCTGCTGCCAAATGCCCAGGCCTCCCCAGGACCCGGTTCCCAGGTGGAGATGCACGCAGTGCATGCAGACCACAGGGGAAAGAAGACAGACATGAGTTATTTTATACAGGTAGTTTTTTGTTCTTTTGAAACAATGTCTCATTATGGGGTTCAGGCTGGCCTTGAGCTCACTTTGTAGGCCAGGCTGCTCTGAAACTCCCAGCGATCCTTCTGCCTCAGCCCGCAAAGTGCGGCAGTTACAGACATGTGCCGCCGTGCCGGGCTAGTTTACACACGTAGTTATGAACTTGCTGTGTTAATGTTTAGCTGGCTAAGAATTTCTTTCTTTTTCTCTTTTCTTTTCTCTTCTTTTCTTTTTCGTACCACGAACTGAACTCCAGCCTTTGCATTTGCCAGGCAGGTACTCATGCTGCTGAGCTATATCCCCAGCCCAGGGTAAAAATTTCTAATCAACCTAAAATTAATTCCAAAAACCTACCGCTGTCTAACATACTTATTTTTCTATTTATCTATTTATTTATTTGCCGTACCGGAAATCGAACTCACGACCTCCCACTTGCCAGGCAGGCACTTATGCCACTGAGCTAAATCCCCAGCCCCTTATTTTTCTATTTAAATAAATTCACAGCTATGCTTCGTTCATTATAAATAAATTTTTAAATAACTTTCTTTGTAAGCCTATTTATAAAGGCTACTACAATTACTCAGTGATACGGGAACTCTGTGTGTGTGTGTGTGTATGTGTGATATACAATTTTGTGTATCTTACCTATAGGGGAACATTTTTCAAAGTACACTGTATTTTTTTCTTCTGAAAAAGTCCTTTGGTTTTACATTAAATGTATGAAGCATCTATTCTAAAAACTTATAATTCCTGCATTTATTTTCAATTTTCCATCTAGCAACTGGAAAACTCACTCGCATCTCTCTCTGAGCAGGCCCCATGAAGCCTGGCTGGCCTGCTCGGCTTCACCTCAGAGCGACTTCCGCAGAGATACAACAGGAATCAGAAGCTCACCAAACCCTCAGCAAAACAAAAACCCTGTAAAACTTCAAGGCGCAGGCCAATTGGATCCATGCTTCAAAATGTGCTTATTTCACGTCTGACTTTTCAAACACAGGGCTGATTTACAACACTTTTCATGTGAATCTCAAAATATCCCTGTATGTAATTTTCTTGGACCACAACACATGAACGGGGTAATTTCTGAATTAGAAAGCAGAAAATTGCTAGAATTCCATCCTGTGGTGGGGAAGGCAGAAAGAGACAAGTAGTTCTGGGGCCTAGAGAAAGGACAGGATCTGTTGGTAACAAAGAAGCCAGTTTTTAAACAATCACAAAGAAGAATTGTACCAAACTCCAGTCCAAACCCTCTTAAAAATCTCTCCAGCTTTGGTTTCTGCCAGAGCTCATAGAAATTCAGGAATGCAAGACAGCAGAGGAGGATATTTAAAAACATAAACTTTCCCTTCAGCATCACACAATTCCCAGTATCTGTCTGGACTTTGCAAAGCAGAGAGTTGGATACGGAGGCTGACCTTGAATATGCCCCCTTTTCAAAAACAAAAACAAAATAGAAATTAGTGTAAGGAATGTTGAAGTAAATCAGGAACAACCAAACACTGAGACAAAGTATATATTAAGGAAAGTAATGTTGCCGGCAGCCCACGTATAAACCCAGGACACTGAAATATTTATGGAGGCTGGGAAACAAGTTACATTACTACTTTCACCAGGAACCACAAAGGAACCATTGTGAAAGCTCAGCTGCCATTCAGAACACACGCGGCTTGACTCAGTGGTGGGAAAATATGCTCGTTTTCCTCCAAAGTTCTTGAATTGGAACAAGCAGGGTAGATAAACAGGATACAACCAATTACTTCCTTTCCATCAGAGAAATGGCACCATTAGGAAGAGCAGTTAAGAGCTAGAGTTTGCCATTGGTCTCTGAACCTAAAATATTATGATTTTCTCACCCCAAACAGCTTCCTGATTACTTATTTACCCTCCTGGTTGGCAGCACAACTCTTGTCTTTAAAAAGCCCTTAAAAATAACTGGGGCTATGGCTCAGCGGCACAAACACCTGCCTGGCAAGCACGAGGTTGTGAGTTCGATTCCTGGTACCAAAAAGAAAAAAAAGTCTTTAAAAATAACTGACTGGGATTAATTGCATTCTGTGAATTCCATTTCATTCCAGCCAGCAAGTATGCAGGGCAGCCGAATGTGCAGGGGACACTTTAGAGGACCTCCACCCTGAAGAGGTATTTGCACTGGCTTTTGGCATGCTTGAACTTTAGTTTCCATTTTCCTAAGTGCTAATGAGCATGTGGTACTTAATGCATATCTTTTGACTATTTATTAACTTAGGCCCTTGTCATTCTCTCTTCTTTCTTGGTTGAAATTTATTATCTATTCTGGACCCTAATTACTATTATGGATATTCATTGCTTGTTTCTTATATGCAATGCAAATATATTACCCCCTGCTTAATTATCACACATGAATGCTAATATATTCAAATTAGTTCCCTCCGTTAGCTGTTATTCTTCTGTTCTAAGAAATCAGTCTCTAGCCCAAGGTCAGAAAGCTGTACACAAAGGAAAATAAGGACTTGCCATACATGAATAGGTCTATAAATGCTTGGACAATGAAATTTAGCGCATAGAGCGAGGTAGGCACCCAGTGTTTTTGCTTGATGAAGAGCCGGCTGTCCTGGCCCACTGAGGGCAATGGAGTTTGCCAGACAGTGAAGAGAGGAGGGGAGCTAAGCGAGTGGGTTCCCAAGCTCCACCTGGAGAGACTGTGACATCCCTAACACAGCCCGGCCTAGAGGGTGCCAGGTCCTCAGGGAAGGGTTATGTCTTACTACTGCTGTGTTCCTTGTGCCGGTAAAACATTTCAGTAATAAATAAATAGCCTTTTACAGCCCAGTGGCATCTCCTCTGAGACACCCACCCCAGCCGTGAGGAATCCCCATGACGGTGCCTCCGAACCTCCTGTTGCTTCTTTCTGAACTGCTTTTTTTTTCTACTTGCTTCCCAATTGGTAAACTGGCCTATAAAAAAACCTAATTTTTCTAGCAAAGCACAATGCATTCTTCTTTTGCACCCACAAAGAACCTACCAAAACCTTCCCGTAACACCTGGAACATTTCCTTAGCAGCCAGCGCCCATTGTGATCTCCGCAGCCAAACTTCAAGCTTTGGCATAGGAACGAAGCACACATTTCCGCGGACGTGGGGTGGGGCTTCCTTACCGGGTTGGGGACGGTATATGAGCTCCACAGGGGCATGGTCAGTGCTTTCCCAAACCCGCTGATGTACTCTCGGTGGTACAGGAGGCAGTAGTCCTGGTTCTCCTGGAGGACCCTGGGTTTCCCAAATGGCAGGTTGGCTTTCACTGTTGCCGTTACTAAAATCAGAATAACATAAAACGCACTTGTGAAATGGGCACGTGCTGGTAGGTAGACAGAGATCACCACCCTCGGATGACTCACCTTGTCGGGAGCTCTGACAGTCAACACACTTGACCTGTTTTAAGCCTCACAACAATGCTGCAAGGTAGCATCGTTACCCAGCCACATGGATGACAAAACTGAGCCTAGAGGGTAAACTGGCCAAGCCAGGCCTCAGCGGAGATCTGAAGCCTGCTCCCTTTAGCTCCCCATGCCTAAGAGCTCACAGCTACAGCTGAAGAGACGAAGCCTTAGGGAGCAGCAGGGTGTATTTTATACCAAAGACAATGTACGTAAGGAATCATCACGGGAAGGCCCTGGAACTTCGTCAGAATGATGTCTGTGATGGTCTGGATGTTCAAGTCCCCCTGAAGTCACGCAGAATCCCTAACCCCCAGGTCGATGGCATGTGGATGTGACACTCTGGGAGGCAATTTAGGTCCTGAAGCGCGGCCTCTATCAGTGGGAGTAGTGCCTCATAAAAGGGCCCCGTGAGATGCCTCGTCCCTCCCGTCCCGTGAGGGCACCCACGGGGACTCAGGCCCTGGCAGACACTGGGGCTGTTGGCAACTTGCTCTTGGACTTCTCAGCCTCCAGAGCTGTGAGGACTAAGGCTCTGTGGTCTGTAAGTCACCCTGTTCACGGTGTTTGGTTACCGCGGTCTGCACGGATGATGAGTGTCCCGTTATACTCAGTTTTACTGGTGTGCTGTTACATGGATTCCACCAACTACAGCTTAGAAATATATCTGTGCCTAATTTACAGACAGATTGCATCTGTAGTAGGAACATAAAAGTTAATTTAAAGTTTATGTCAAGATGTACGTGAATCATATGCAAGTACTGTGTGATTTTATACAGGGGACTTAGGCATATTCAATTTAGTTTTCAAGGGTCTTGGGACCAAATCTTTCACAGACACCAAAGAATAACTGCATTCCTGTTTTAAAAATGATGAAACTGGGCTGGGGATTTAGCTTAGTGGCTTAAGCGCCTGCCTGGCAAGCACAAGGTCATGAGTTCAATCCCCGGTACCAAAAAAAAAAAAAAAAAAAAAAGATATAAACTTAAAAATGATGAAACTGAGGCACGGTGAGTTTAATCCAAGCCTACTGGACAAAGTAATATTGCTGCAAGACAAGACGGGGACTGCTGTGAATTCTGTTCATGGATTAACTTTTTAATCTTTACAACCGCATGCAGTGGGTACAGTTACCAGAGGAGACAGGAAGCCTGGGGGACAGCAAGCCAGGACTGAGCAGGAAGCAGCAGGGCAGACACAGTTCGAACCCAGGTAGTCTGCTCTGTTCACGTCTTAGAAAGGAAATCTGGAGCCGCAGAACAGGTTCAAGGGCTTATCACGTCCTGGATGGCTGCCCCTCCCCTCCTGCTCCTACTCCTTGTTGTTACATCTGTGGGATTTTTCCTCCAGTGCATCGGCAATAAAATGTTTAGGTGGAAGAGCCCCTGTGAGCTCATTTTGGAAAACTCCCAAGGGCAGGGCTGCCTCATGTTTAGTTCTAAATACCCAACCACATATTGTCTACAACTTACTTTCTTCTTGGGTGAGGTTTAGGTGCTGATTCACACGCTCTAGTTGAGTATCCTGTAAGAAAATAAGAAAGAGAAGGAAAGAGAGTAAGTCAAAGTAATAATGCACATTAATGTGTGATTAAGATTATTTCTGCAAGAGTCACGGGAAATGTTTTACTATGAGAGTCACAAAAGTCTTAACAGTTCCAGCACTGCTAACAAGTCCAAGTCCAAAGTCTTTTCTGAGGTTCAGGGCAAACTTTTAGATCTGAAGCAAACAGACTGATTGGGGCTTAAATTTTTATTCTGTCACTACTCAGAAATATGGAAATGGTGCTGTTTCCCTCATGCTGCTTTTGCATAGGCCTCCACAAAGACAGAATTAACAATAAGGCAGAACATCCTGACCACAGCTGGCATCCATACCTTAGTAATGCTAGTGCAATCTCTAAATTGGAAGTGTGCCCTCAAGGCTCATGTGTTTGGAAGGTAACTGATCACGGGGTGCTACACTCAGCAGTGGGTTCATCTATTGATGAGGTCAGGGGTTAAATGTGCTGATAGGAGGTAGGGCTTGGTTGGAGGTGTGGGCCACTCAAGTCATGATCTGAAAGAGTGTATTCTTGTCCCCAACTCCTCTTCTTTGCTGTCTGTTTCCTGGCTGCCATGGCAAGACCAGTTCTCCCCCATCATGAACTTTTACCATGCTGTCTCTACCTTGGAGACTACCAACTATGGACTGAACCCAATGAAACTGTGACCCAACAGGCTTCTCTTCTTTTAAATTGTTGGTGTTATTTTGTCCCAGTGACAAGAAAGTGACTCATACAGATGGGTTGTTCCGGTGACTACACCTGATCATGTGGTTCCGAAGCCTTTAAAAATGGTTTGCGAGAGGAATCTGGAAAGCTTTGGAAATAGTGGCTAAAGAAGCCTTAGAATGCTGTTAAGTAGAGTAAGCAGAGACAGACGGGAGATTCTGCTAAGAGGTTAGGAAATCAGAACACTGGCAGGAATGTGGACAATAAAGGCCAAATTCATAAGGTTTTAGTTGGTAACAAGGATTTCATTAAAATTTGGATTAGAGGCCATGTGTGCTACAACTCTGGCAGAAAGCTTGTCTAGATTTTACCCATGTCTTAAGGCTCTGTGCAGGCTAAACTTAAAGGCAGTGGAAATTAATCTGGTGCAGAAAATTTCAAGACCGCTCAGTGTTGAGATTATGGCATGGGTTCTGATGGCTAGATTTAGCTAGATCTACAGTGAGAGTCAGAAGCAAAATGCAGAGCGAAAAGACTGGGCCATAAAGGAAGCACATGCCTGAATAGTTGGGGCAAAGGACAGCATGGTTGCTGAAAAGATGAGCATCAAAGGGAACCAAGTACTTTACATCAAGATAATAGGAAAGATGGCATGAAGGCACCTCAGAAATCAGCAAGACACCATTGATCACAGGTTTAAAGATGCAAAAGAGTAAAGCTTTCATATGAGAAGAGAGCTGATGAACAGAGGCAATTGTGACGAAGAAAGACTGCAATGCATTTCACCATTACCATGCTCAGCCATCCAGGTTCTCAGAGGCCACTGCAGCCATAGTCTGAGAGGACACAGGTAGCACTACTAGTGACAGAAGACCTTGGTGTCATCTGTGTGGTGCTGGTTTTTCAAACATGCACAGTACAAGAATTGTGGGGTTTGGAAAGAATGGCTAGCATCAAGCAATCAACCAATATCAAATGCTGGAGGGGCTGTGGAGGAAAGGACCCTTCTCCACTGTAGGTGGGAGTGTAGACTGCTACAACCACTGTAGAAATCAGTTTGGAGATTCCTCAAAAAACTAAGTTTGAAGGTCCTATTCGACCTTCTGGGTATCTTCCCAGAAGAATTAAAAACACCATATCACAGCAATATATGTGAACCCATGTTTATAGCAGCACAATTTGTAATAACTAGATCTTGGAAACAACCTAAAAGTCCACCGATGGAGGAATGGAAAAAAAAGATGTCTTTTTATACAATGGAGTACTATTCAGCCATAAAGGAGGATAGACTGAAGACTTTTATAGGTAAATGGATGCAACTTGAGACCATACTCATAAGTGAAATGAATCAGACTCACATGTGTAAACATTGTATTTTCTCACTAGTGTGAGAAGCTGAAAGAAATGACATATGTATATGTATATAAAAAGATAGTTACGGTAGTTATACTACTGATCTGGGTTCATTGAAGAGAAAGGTTTATGCTGGTATTGTTCAGACAATTGAATGCTGGTGTCTTGTGCCCTGGGTGAATGTCCTGGGGATGACAATGTGCATGTATGTACCACTGCTGCCCTGATTGACAGGTTTTGAAATGTTAATTTTTTCTCTTTGAAATAAAGTGGATTTGATAGAAAAAAAGAACTGTGGGGTTACAGAGTTTCATATTGACACACCTGCCCCAGTGTCCTGCCATGGAGCTCCAAGATTACTGTTTGCCGTCCAGGGTTTTGGGCCTGCTTTGGTCTCATTTCTGCCCATCCTCCTAGTCCTCCCTGTTGGAATGGGAATTTTTACCCTGGCTATTATACCGTGGAAGTGTTTAACTTTCTTTCTGATTTTTAGAGGCGCTTCCGTCTAAAAGTTTACCTCGAGTCTCAAAGGAGATTTTGGTCCTGGACTTTGAGTAATGCCGGAACTGTTAAGACTTTGGTGATTCCTAGATATGGACTAAATGCATTTTTCATAATGAGATGAGATAGGCCCTGCAGGCTGGGGGTGGAATGTTACGGTTTATGCCTCAAATGTCCCCTGCAATGTATGTTTTGCAAGGTGACTGGACCACGGAGTTGCTATATTCACAGTGAACTCGCCCCCTGCTGGCTCCCGTGGGTACTACTGTTTGGCGCAAGCTGAATGTGTAGAAGATCTGATTTTTACAAAATAAGTTCCCGGTGCTCTGACATGCGCACATGTTCCTGAGGGTTTGCTAAAACGTAGATGCTAACTCAGCAAACCCCGGGCAGCAGCTGAGATTCTGCATCTCCTTCCAGCTTTCAAGGGACGAAGGCAGGGCACACACCGACTGCCAGCTCTCCGCTGAGAGACCCGCTGGCACCTTGATGACCTGTGGGTATGCAAAGCTGCTACTCACATTCTGCAGCTGAGGGCAGGAGCAGTTTAGGGTGTCCACGGGCAGTGAAGCAGTAAAGCCGCAGACTGACAAGTGGGCCACTTCCTCTGGATGGGATGGCTCATAGAAAGGGTCCTTCAGAAGATGGTTCAGGCTCCCGTGGGTACCATTGTTTGGTGCAGGCTGAATGCGTAGCAGATCTGATTTTAAAAAAATAAGTTCAAAGCAACATTCAATTAGAGGGTAACAGCTGGGTGTGGTGGCACGTGCCTATAATCTCAGTACTCGGGAGGCTGAGGCAGGAGGATAGCCGTGAGTTCAAGGCCAGCCAAAGTTACATAAGTGAGTTCAAATTAAATAAATAAAATGAAAAGGCAATAACTCTCATGTAGGAGATGAGGAAAAACAAATATCTACTCTTGTGTCCTTTTAATGAGCTCTACTAGAATATGCACTCAAGCCCTGCATGAGCCACTGGCTCCCCACCCTTGGGGCACAGTATCCTAACCTCACCTGTCTACCTGGGACACTCCCCATGGAGGAGCCACAGCACCTCCCACGAACCTCCTCTGCTCCCCTGGAGGAAAGCTTCACTGCCTAAATAATAGCTCTGCTCAAGCACACACTGGTTCTCCGGGTGTGGTGTCCACACCTGGAATCTCAGCACTCGGGAGGCTGAGGCAGTAAGACTGCTGTGAGCTCAAGGCCAGGCTGGGCTACGCAGTGAGTTCAAGCCTCACCGCAACTATATAGCAAGACCCTGCCTCAGAAAGCAAACCAACAAAAATCTTGCATTTTAAGCCATGTTTCTACTAGCCTGAAAATATTGGGAGTCTTTAAAGTTTGCTTTTCTAAATTTTCTAAAATTAAGTTATCATATAGTTATCAATAGAAAAGCATGGTTTCCTAATGTCTAAAGTTTATCATTCCTAGTAGAGCAAAAGAATTCACTCTTTTGAAAGCTATCTACCTTTGCTTGTGACTATATTTATCTATACTTACCACACATTAAATTATAGAGTTCAATATTTTCAAATGGTTCAATTTCCAATTGCTCTTTAAAACTGGGTCCATGTGCCAAGAAGATAGCCTAGGAGATAATGGTCATATTTTACTCAGTGACATCCACACACACACGCGTAAGTGCAGAAGAGACACTATTTTCCTCTGTGACAAATCTCCTATCAGTATCTTTGGCCTTCCTAAGGTTTGTTTGTTTTATTTTATTTTTGGTCTTTTAAGGACCAAAACCCTGTCGTTTTAAGACAGGGTTTTTCTATGCAGTTCAGGCTGGCCTTGGACTCACTTTATAGCCCAGGCTGGCCTTGGACTCGAAGAGATCCTCCTGTCTCAGCCTCCCAAGTGCTGGGATTATAGGCCTGCACTACCGCACCCAGCATAAGGATTTCTCTTCCGATTAGAAAATGAGTTTTAAGTCATTTCCCCTGTGATGTCCCAATGCCAATCAAATATAACCCATGCTGTGTTTATTTCTGTCCCTATCTGCTTCGTTAGACTAGGGGGACACAGGAGACTGGACAGCCCACACCCACATCACTCTACCACATCTGGACAGTGCACAGCAGCGAGTCTGTGGACAGTACCATCTACCCCCTCCACACTCTTCATTTCCTTGCTCCAGGACATTTTGTATGATGTTTGATAAAGAGATCTAAGTTTTTTGTTGTTGTTTTGTTTTTGACACAGGGTCTCACTACATAAGGTTCTAAACTCACCATGTATCCCAGACCAGCTTCGAACTCATGGCAATCTTCTTGCCTCAGCCTCCCAAGTTCTGGCATTACAAGCATGCGGCACCATACCTGGCTGAGACCTAAGTATTCTGATTTATATTTACTCAGTTAACGCTCACTTTGTGACTTATAGTAAGCCTAATGATTTAAGATTGCAATAAAGCAGAAGAAATGTATCCAACATACATAAGCACTCTCTTCTGTGACCAGGCTCATGGAAATTTTTTCTCTAAGCTAATCCATAATGAACTGGAGGCATAGATTTTCTGGCAGTTATAAATTACTGCACAGTACTCTATGTAACAGAAAAGTCTGTTTCCAGAGAATTTCCAAACATTTACAGAAAGATGTAACCCACCATGAAGCTAGGAAGGCCTGATACACACCCTCCTATTTGGAGAGGCATGTGCGTGTGTGCGTATGCATGTGCAGGCACGTGTGTGTACATCTGCCTGTGATAAACGGACCAGATAAGACAAGCAGGAAGCAGATAGCTCTGCCTGAGGCAACACCTGGGCGTTTTGCTCCAGGCCTCCCCGTGTGTTTTCCTCCTCCTCAATCTCCTGGACTGCGGACTTTCTCACCACAGCCTCCACATCTGGCTGTTCCAGGGACGCCTTTTCTTTGGAGCCCCCAAACAGCAGCGTCCCACACTCAGTCCCCACCCTCGGGGCTCTTATCTAACTCTGTGAGCTTTAAACTGTTTCTAAGGAGATCCTGGGAGCAGCAGAGAAACAGCCCAGATGCTGGATTAGAGCAAGGTGAGGAAGAGAAGGGGCAGTGGAAAGTGGGTCCCTGGGACCCAGCCAGGATCTGAAGTGAGAACTGAAGCCTGCAGGGAAAGAGAAGAGAGCTCTCAACACGAGGAGGGGGCGGCGACAGGCGGTGCCCTCACCCCCTGCCCTGACTCACTATGTGTGTGGGTGGGGGGCTCTAGCCACAGACACGAGTGACCAGAGACCCCAGGGAGAAACCTGCGGGTGGATGGAGCAGGGGAGACAGCCGACTGCAGTGGCTGGCAAGTTATTCGGGTTCAGAAACCCCCAGGAGAAGGCGATGGGCCATCACCATCTTGGAGAGGGGTCACCGAGGTCGGAACTCACAGCAGCTGTGGCCGGCTCCATCTAGCGGCCCCCAGCGTCACCCTGAGGTGGGCTCAGTTCTAGCTGGTCCCCTTTGGGGAGCTGAGGTGCGTAGGCAGCAGCGCAGGTTGCTGAAGATTGCACAAACGGGTTCCAGTGTCACCCAGACACCAGCCTGACCTGCGGTGGGACTAAAGGCGCAGGCTTCCTGGAGTCACAAACTGCCCCGCCGTGAATCTGTGGCTGGCTTGCTGGGATTAATCCACAGGGTGCTGGTCCTGTCTGCCCACACCGTGTACCAGTGACGCAGCCACACCCCCTGAAGTGGACCTTTTGCTGTTCTTTCCTTCATTTTTCTTTTTCCCTGTTTGTTCTTGTTTTTATGAGTGTGAACACTGTATCTAGTATTTTTGTACTGTTCTGTTCTCGTTTTTACCTCTTCCTTCTGGCCTTCTGCCTCAGTTTTCCAAAGTTCTCCTAATATTCCTTTGTCCTCCAGCCTTGCTTCTAATCACATCCTCTATTTTTCCCCATAATGCCTTTAAAATTTCCTCATAACATCGCCATATTGAGGGCATATTTGTTTTGGTTTTTTTTTTTTTTTTTTTTTTTTTTTTTTTTTTTTTTTTTTTAAATCGGTACCAGGGATCGAACTCACGACTGCCTGCTTGCAAGGCAGGCGCTTATGCCGCTGAGCTAAATCCCCAGCCCCTGTATTGAGGGCATATTAACTGTACACTATTTTTGGGTTTGTTTCAGATGTTGTTATATAACCACAAATATAGTACCTGTGATTAAGGTGGTAAATTAAGAGTCACCACAGTTTGCCACTGTTCTAGGCTCAGTTTGATGCTACTGTTATTGTGATTGTTCTACTGTAGCCAAGGCGACGTAAGTGTCCTAATCAGCTGTTCTTCGTGGCATACCAAGACTGAGACTGCCTAAATTTAGAGAAGACCAAATACTGCTACTTCTCAAACTCTTTAATGAAATCAAAAGGGAATCAGTACTCCCAAACTCTTTCCTTCAAGCAAGCATTACCCAGAAACCAAAACCAGAGAAGGACCCCGCCAAAGAAGAGAAGTACAAGCCTACCTCCCTAAGGAACATAGACACAAAAATTCTCAATGAGATCCTGGAACAGAATGTAGCAAATCATCAAGATTATGCACCATGACCAAGCAGGATTCATCCTAGGGATACACAGATGGATCAACATGTACAAATCAATAAATGCAATACACCACATTGACAGAGCCAATGACAAAAATCATATGATCATCTCAATAGATGCAGAATAAAGCATTTGACAAAGCCCAATAACCATTCATGATAAAAAAAAAAACCCTATAGGAGCTGGAAATATAGCTCAGCAGCATAAACAGCTGCCTGGCAAGTGCAAGGGTCTGAGTTCAATTCCTGGTTAAAAAAAAACTCTACAGAAAACTGGAATAGATGCTTTTTACCTCAATCTGATAAAAGCAATCTATGACAAATCAATGGCCACCATCATACTAAATGGACAAAAACTGAGAGCTTTCACTCTAAAATCAGGAACAAGACAAGAATGTCCACTGTCACCACTCCCATTCAATATAGTTCTGGACATATTAGCCAGAGCAATTAGACAAGAGAAAGAGAGAAAAAGGAATGAGCATACGAAAAGAAGTCTGTTAAATTATCCTTATTTGTGGATGACATGATACTCTACATAGAAATCCTCAAAATCTCCCCCAACTGATGACTAGATTTAATAACCAAATTCAGTAGCATAGCTGGGTACAAAGTTAAAACTCAAAAATCAATAGACTTCCTGTACACAAACACAAACTCACTGAGAGAGAAATCAGGGAAACAACACCTTTCACAATGGCATCCAAAAAAACTGAAATATCTTAGGAATCAATCTAACAAAGGATGTAAAAGATCTCTACATTGCAAATTACAATACTCTGAAAAAGAAGATTGAAGAGGATATTAGAAAATGGAAGGATATTCCTTTGCTCTTGGGTAGAAAGAACGAATATAGTGGAAATGGCCATACTTCCAAACCTGTTATACAGATTTAATGCAATGCTAATCAAAATTCCCACAGCATACCTCACAGAATTAAGAGAAAACAATCCTAACGTTCACTTGAAATCAGAAGAGGCCTACAACAGCAAAGACAGTTCTGGGCAACAAAAGCAAGGCAGGAGGCATCACAATCCCTTCCTTGAGATTATAGTACAAAGCTACTCTGATAAAACAGCATCTCATTGGCAAAACAAAAAAACCAGATCCAAGGATCAGTGAAACAGACTGGAAGATGCAGACACAACTACGAACACATCCAGTCACCTTATCTTTGACAACAGGGTCAAACACATTTACTGGAAGGAAGATCGCCTCTTTATTAAAGGGTACTAGGAAAACTGGCTTTCCACACGCACAACATTAAAGCTAGGCCTGTATCCCTCACCATGCACTACAGCTAAAATCAAAATGGATCAGAGACTTAAATATTAAAACAGAACCGGAAACACTAAACCTGCCGGAAACAGCAGAGGTAGACTTCTTGCAGACACTGGTGTAGGCAAATACTTTCTGAACAGAACCTGATCACACAGGATATATCACAAAGAATCAACAACTGGGATCTCATCTCATTAAAAAGCTTTTGCACCACAAAAGAAATCACCAACAGAGGAAAGAAAACCTGCAATGTGGGAAAAAACTTTTACTAGCTTTTCCTCAAAGGAATACTATCTAGAATATATAAAGAACTAAAACAATCAGACCCCCAAATTAAAGGACCCAATCCAAAAATAGGCATCTGAGATGAATACAGACTTCTTAGATGAAGCAGAAATGGCAAACAAGTGTATTAAAAATGTTCAACCTCACCAGTTGCTCAAGAGATGCAAACTAAAACAACCGAGAGATTGTTTCACCCCAGAAAGAATGCTATCATGAAGAAATCAACCCGTAACAAATGCTGGAGCGGCTGTGGGGGAAAAGTAACCTTTCTCCACTGTCGGTGGGAGTGTGGATTGGTGCAGCCACTGTGGAAATTCGTATGGAGATTCCTCAAAAACCCCCAGGAAAGTCCCATTTGAGCCAGCTGTTCCCCTTCTTGGTAATTTGCTGAAAACATTAAAAGCATCATACCACGCGATATATGCACACCCATGTTTAGAGCGGCAGCGTCTGTAATCGTTAAATCCTGGCAACATCCCAAACGCCCATCAACTGGTGAGTGGATAGAGATGTGTTGTGTTTATGCAGTGAAGTACTACACTGCCATAAAGAAGGATAAGTTTGAGACATTTCTAGGGCTGCATCTCAAGACCGTATTGTTACATGATGTAAATGGGACACACACATGTAACTACCACATTGCCTCTCTGATGCGAGAAACTTAGAGTGTAAATAAGGACCGAAACGTATCACAGGTACTGGGAAATGGGAAGAAAATGTTCAAATGAGAAAGGGAACTAGGGACCGGGGAGGAGAAAGAGGGAAATGGACGAGAGAAGAAAAAGAATAGGAGGAGAAAATGGAAACAAAGCTTTTCTAACTAAAGAGGGGCACGGGAGGAGAATGGGAAAAGCAGCAGCAGGGTACACCAAGCACGGGTACAAATGCCCTATGACGGACGTGAGCGTCATGGATACCTGAACGCACCAATCATGAAACCAGTTCCTACGACCCGGGTTCCCCGGAGCACGCCGAGCCTGAGGCCCACCCCCAAGCGCGCCAGGCGCCCCGCCGTAGGCCCCATCCCTTCCCCGCTTCGCTTTTCACTTCCTTCCGCCCCTGCTCCACTCTGCCACCTCCTGTACCGCCGTCTCCTCCCCTCCTCAGCACGGTTTCCTAGAGGCTGGAACATCTCTTTTCTTCACACATTGTCAAGAGGTTTAGACGCTGCTTATCCCGTTGGTCAAGAAGCCTCAGTTTTCAAATCAGCGGTTTGACAGGCCGGGTGTGATCCCAGCGCTTGGGAGGCTGAGGCAGGAGGATCGCCATGAGTTCAGGGCCAGCCTGGGCCCCACAGCAGGTCCCTGTCTCAAAAAATACATAGACACACAAATTTTAACAAGCCAACGGTTCGTTACCTCCATGCTCTTAAAGTTGTTGTCGTAGCCGTGGGTGCCGCCTCCACAGGACGCGCTGGCCGCGGACCTAAGGAGAGAGGACGTCAGTGCCCGGCCCGGTGTCTGCAGGGCCCTCGCCGTGCAGCGAGCATCGCAGCCTGGGACGGCGCCCTCCTCCGTGCGTCAGTTTGCACCAGCGACCACTGCGATGTCCCATTTCTAAAGTATGAACTTAAAAGCTTTCTCTCGTTTGCTTCTTCCTCCTTCCCCGAGCACACAAGCCAGACACACATGCACACATATGCATGCACACACAGAGTTTCTGTCTGGTTTCACAGGAAGGACTCACTAAGAAAAGGTGAAAAATCTGGAGCCTTAAAGAAAACGTTTTAGCTGTGCATGGCGTCGTCACCGGCCTGTCACCCCATCCCTTGGAAGGCTGAGGCAGGAGGACTGCTGTGATTTCATAGCCAGCCTGGGCTGCAGAGTGAGTTCAAGGCCAGCCTGAACTACACATTGAGACTCTGTTTCCAAAAAACAGTTTTAAAACTTTGCAGCGGACTCTCACTCAGTTTAAGCAGAAAATAAAAATGCAATCGTACCTGTGGCCAGGAGGAGGGGGCATACATACCTAGATGGTGAGAGAAGGAAGAGCCCTGCTTTGTCAGGTGTTGAAATGGCCAGTTCCTGCCCTTATCTTAGTATAAGTTAGGATTTGCTTCTAAAAGCATCATTTGCTGGACATGGTGGTGCAGTCCTGTAATCCCAGCACACAGAAGGCTGAGGCAGGAGGATCACCAGTAGTTTGAGGCCAGCTTGGGCTACATAGCATGATTCTTTCTCAAAAAACAAAACTAAACTATGTATTTCTTATTGCACACATATATTACATTTCACAAGGAATTATCTGATTGAAATTAACTAAGACTTAAATTCTATACCAAAAGCTTGAGTGTTCACTCATTAAAAGAAAAGTATTTTCAACCATGTCTTTGGATCCACTTTCTAAAGCTGGTCCTATATTTGTTATCCTATTTTCAGAAAAAAAACCCCTAATATTTATTATACTTCCATCTCCCACCCCACCCATTAAAAAAAAAAATCCTACAGTAAATATCTCAAACTGTCCCGCAGCCACAAAGGCGGAGGCCGGAAGGTCAGCTGGCCTCGGGTCTCAGGGCCGGGAGCTGGTTAGGGAAGGAGACCCAAGAAGCCTCGGGAGCCTGCAGGGAGGTAACCCTGAGCCACGCCCTGCAACCGCTCCGCCCACAGCTCCACAGGCTCTGGGGGGTGGCTGTGAGGGATGAGGAAGGGGTCTCCTCACGGCTTCCTTCCTTTGTGTTGCTTGTTTTGAGCACAAGGTTTCACTGTGCACCCAGGCTGGCCTGGAACTCACAGCCACCTTCCTGCTTCAGCCTCCCAGGGGGCGGGATCACAGGCATGTGCCACCATCTCGGCCTCCGTTCTGGTTCTCAGAGACACATCTGGGGTGTAGCTGTTGGTGGATACCCCAAGATGACCAAGCACATTAACACTTCCAAATGTCTACAAACCAGTGAGATCAAACAACACTTTAGGCAAAAGACAGATGAGTTTGATGCAAATTAATGACACAGTTGTTGAAATTGGCTGTAACCATGGAAAAAGCCTCTTGTCTGGTGCCCCGACAACGCAGTTATTATTGTGGGCCAGACTTCCACACAGGGGCACTGCGGCCCAAGGCTCTGGGTGCAGAGCCGGCGGAGAGAGGACTGTGCATGGTGCCCACGCAGCCCCCCGGCAACGGCAGGCACGGACTAAGGCAAGGAGCTGCAGGGATGTGGGGGGCTGAGGCCTCAGTCGGCTTCAGTGAGGCGGCCCGAGCTGTTCCTCGGATGCAAATCCATGCACCTGGCCAGTGGACAGCAGGAGACCGGCCGAACTAGGCCGAAACAGGCTGCGGCAGGCCGTGCGTCCCAGCGCAGGAACAGGAGGCCCAAAGCCAGTCGGGCTAGGTGGGCAGGCGGGTGGGCAGCCGGGTGGGCGGCCAGTGCACTCTCGAGCTGCACTGCTCGCTGGGGAAAAGGACACAGAGAGCTGGGCATGGTAGTGTACACCTGTCCTAGGAGGCTGAGGCAGGAGGGTCACTGCGAGTTCAAGGCCAGCCAGGGCTCCATAATGAGCTCATCTCAAAAAAACAGCAAAGACAAGAACACTTGGCTTGGCAATTGCCATCGGCACCCGCCACTGGCACCCATGTGTGCCAATGGTACACTGGCCAGGTACAGGTACCTCTGAACCTGGGACTGCTTGCTCCTAAAATGCCTTCTCAGGCTACAGCCCCCAACTGTAAGTGCTCCCAGATGGCGCCACCTTCTGGCTGTTTATATATCATCCCCCTAAAGTACTGGCACTGTCGTCCTCATCATGATTATATATTACCTCAGCTTTGGAGACTGGGTCTTATTATGTAGTCTGCACTGGCCTCAAACTCGAAGGGACCCTCCCGCCTCAGCCTCCCGAGGCTGGGGTTACAAGCGTGTGCCATCAGGCCAGGCCATCCTCTGCTTTTCAAGTCAGTAAAGCTTGGTTCTGCCCCACACTTCGGGGGCCCTTTCCGCAGTGGCGCTGAGGGTAAAAGCCCGAGAAGCAGCTCCCCAGTGGGGCCACCGCCAACTAGTGAGGCTGCTCAGGGCTGCAAGGACGGGGGGGGGGCATCAGTGCTCCCTCAAGGAGGTGGCGGAAACGCCCGTGACCCTGATTTGCTTCTGTCCACTTTATGCACATGGAAAAGAAACACGAGCAGAAGACAAAAACTGGGCACTTCGTGTAGCTGCCACCAGTGCGCACCCCGAACTGTCCTGGCCACCGCTCAGGGGGACCCCCTAGCCCTGCACCCTGCAGGAGCAGGCACACGTGGGACCTTGGAAGCACCACGGGCTCCACGCGGATTCCGGGTGGTTTGGTTTTCTCTGAGAACCCTGCATCCGACAAAGGCTGGGCGATCGGCGTGAATTATTACTAGAAATATGACATAAACGTTACAGCTCACTGGCTGACCCGGCCCCGCCATCAGAAGGCTCGTCTGTTGTTTTTGAGCCGTGTCTCAGCCCAGGCTACCCTCAGATTCAACGAGACCCTCCTGCCTCAGCCTCCAAGTGCTTGCTGGGATTCCAAGCCTGCACCCCCATGCCTGGCTCAAAGGCTCTCTGTTTGCAAGCCAGGAAGATGACAGGGACCCTGTTCTCCTCCAGCCCGGGGACCACTCAGGCCACCCAGATCTCACACCCGCTTGGGAAGGCAAGGGTTCCAGGAGCAGGAAGGGTCCCCGGGCCGGGTGAGCCACACCTGCCTGTCCCGCAGGGCGCAGGAGAGGCCGCACACGCATGTGCACACGCACCTGGCCGCCAGCCACTGCCGCTCCACCAGCAGCTGCGCGCGGTCGATGCGCACGTTCCGAGCATAGTGCAGCCTCTTGGGCAGGTCCGGGCTTAGGTAGGGCTTGAAGTGCTGGTCGGGTCTTCGGCACTACAGAAAGGGTGGAAATTTTCCCAGTGAAACATCAGGGACTCAAAGGAACTCTAAAACTTCCCCTTGAAATCAGGCGTGGTGGCTGTAATCCCAGCACTCGGGAGGCTGAGGCAGGAGGATCCCTGAGAGTCTGAGACCAGCCTGGGCTACAAAGTGAGCTCAAGGCCAGCCTGACCTGCAGAGCCAGGACTTGTCTCAAAAAGAAAAACAAAACAAAACAAAACAAAACAAAACAAAACAAAACTTCACCTTGAGAGAATTTTCTGAGTGCTTAAAGTAAGCTGATTTCAGCTCAGCTAATGAAATGGAAATTATTACATGTATTACCAGCAGGCTCAGATTCCCTGATTCAATTACTTTTATGGCTGCAACAATAATTAGGTTAGAAGGAAAATTTTATTTAAATCAGGACTAGGGGCAACCCACTCAGGACCCCTCCTATCTCTCTTGGATAGTAGCTTTCTTTCAGTAAGTATATTCTACTCTTAAAAAAAATCAAGAGTAAGTGTTTGCTGATTTACTCTTGAATATACATCTGAAGCCACTGTAAACCTCCCCTTTTCCTTGGCCAAAAATCAGCGTGGCTGGAGTTAGAATGCAAACACAACTGTGAGCCTAAATTACATATGAAAAGCATAAAACACTGGTACGGTAAAAAAATATTAAAAATCAGTTTCATTGACCAAAATCCCTCCCCAACTGACTCCATTTATCTTAAGAAATTATTGGTTATATATATTAAATATAAAAATTTCACGGAAGAAAAATGTTCTCGCTGGTATTGTTCGGACACTTGCATGCAGATGTCTTTGCTCCGGGTGATTGACTTGGGGGTGGCGATATGCAATGTATGTACCACTGTTGCCCCTGATTGATGTGTTTTGAAATTTTGTTTTATTTTTTCTTTGAAATAAAATGGATTTTTTTAAAAAAAGAAATTATTGGTTTAGTTTTCAGATCAACAGCTTTTGAAACCATCTTCTACCTGAAAAATTCATGGGTTCATCACAAATTAGAAACAATCGAGAGTGGGGTACTCTAAGACAGGGTTTCCCTGTGTAGTCCAGGCTGGGCTTGAACTCACTCTGTGGCCCAAGCTAGCCTCAAACTCACGGTGATCCTCCTGCCTCAGCCTCCTAAATGCCAGGATTACAGCCTGCACCACCACCTGGTCAACGTCCTATAAAATTTTGTTTCTATAATAATCAGTGCTGTAAACATACAGCACATGTTAGTCCTGCACGATGCAAATCGCATTGCTATCTATTGCTGGAAAAGAAAAACGAGGCTATGAGAAACAGCTCTCAGAAGACAGGGTCTCCTGAGCTCTCTGAGAAGGAAGAGGAAAGAGAACCGCACAGGTAACGTGACGACGTGAGATTTCTCTGCTTCAGCCCCTCGTGCATTTCTGCAAAGCACAGTGTCTCGCCTACGTTAGAAACCCAGGCACCACCACCTCACACGCAATTTATATCAGAAAAGTGCGACACAATTTACAAAACCGACACTGAAAGGAAGTGTGGCCAATGGGAGACGGAGGGCGACTACAGAAAGGGAAAGTCAAGGGTGTGCGTAGGCCTCCACCAGCTTTTCTCTCGCCCATTTCCATGTTTTTGGCTCCTGACTTTTCCACTCTTCCGCTTTCCCTTCCACCCCTCTTAAGCCAGCATTTGTGGGACTTCCAGGCACTGCGCCCACGCTCCCCAGGGGGGAAGGGAATCAAAGGGGCCCCAAGCCAATGCTGTCCTCCCTGGGTGCAGCTGGAGTAGAACCAGAGGAAACTGGGGTGCAATGCCAGGGGCCGAAGAAGTGCGAGGTTACTGCGTGCACTTGTGGACTGAGATGAGGAAAGCAGAGCTGAGCTGTAATTTTGGTCACATCTCGGGAGGCTGAGGCAGGAGGATCACCATAAATTCGAGCCAGCTTGGGATACAGAGTGAGTTCAAGGCCAGCCTGAACTACACAGCAAGACCCCGTCTCAAACCTCCCCCGCAAAAAACCAAATTAAATTAATGTACCGACTATGTTATTAAATACAAATAACAAACTAAAAACAAATTAAATTAAATAAGTACAAGGCTGGACCTGCAGCTCAGCATGGAGACCCCCAACCCCCCCCCCCCCGCCCCCGGAAAAGCAGCTGCAATTATACTGAGGGGAAAAGACTTTTCTTTTGACTTGTTTGAAAAGATCGCTCAGCGTCTGTGACTGTCAGGGTGCACTTTGATGCTGGCTGGCGAGCACCACCAGTCCCAAAGGGACTCTGCCCCCATGAGTCAGCGCCTTTGTTCCCAGCCGCTCGCCCTGGATGGCGTCAAATCCAACAGGAAAACACCCGGGATGAAACGGACTGCCGTGCGCAGTGACAGAGTTCCCCAAGGCCCCGACCCAGAGTCACGTCCCAGGCTCTCTCAGATGGAGGGAGGTCACCCTGCTGCCGGGGACGTATAATAAAGGGGACCGAGGTACTTACACTCAGGTTTCTGACAATTTCTTCCGAGTTAACTGTTCAGAAGGAAAAGGAAGAAATCACGTCACAAAGTGACAGCTGCAGAGACGGGGACGGTGGAGGAGAGTTCGAGAGCTTCACACGATCCGGATACGTTAAACAGCGCGAGGCCAACAAAGAGCCACCTTAGCATTTCAGAATAGAGTAGGAGGTACTGTGTGCTGTGGCACAAGCCTCTAATCCCAGCTGCTCAGGAGGCTGAGGCAGGAGGACTGCAAGTTTGAAGCCAGCCCAGGCAATTTATCAAGACCCCACCTCAAAATAAATATATAAATTAAAAGGGCAGCGCTGCAGGTCAGCAGTAGAGCACTGGGTTCGACTCCCAATACCGCAAAGGAAGAAAAGGGCAGCAAACTCCAACAGTGCGGAGCACTGCATTGCCCTAGACGCCATGGACTGGGAACAGCACTGCTTCTGCGGTCCTCACGAGAAGTCAGAAGACCTGTGCGCCCTCAGAATCGGGGAGGCCCCCCGCCCCTTCACCCGCGGCCTCCATACTCACAGGTGTAAAAGTCCTGAGGTATATTCCGAGACCGGATGCGGGGAGCCGGCCCCGCATACATGTAGAAGTTTATCTGGGAAAAGTAATCCGTCATGTACTCCACCTTGTCACAGTAGGTCTGGTCCATTCCTGAAGGAAAAGACATTTGTATGGAAACAGGAAGGGGGGCCGGGTGTGGTGGTACACGCCTGTAACCCCAGCACTGGGGAGGCTGAGGCAGGAGGGTAGGGTTTGGGGCCAGCTTGGATTGCACAGCAAGATCTTGTCTCAAATTAAAAAAATTGGGATATTTGATTTGCATATAAGACAAATGATACACTTTGAAAACACAACAGCATGTACTTCTTTCTTTCTTTTTAGACAGGGTCTACTAGGAAACCCAGTGTAGTCTCAGACTCTGCAGTCCTCCTGCCTCAGCCTCCTGAGTTGCTGGGAAGAGCACGTACTTTTAAAGACATTCACTAAGAGAATAAGGATTAAAAAGTATTTGTTTAAATGTATATCGTATAAATTTACTAAGCAGGGCATAATCTAAAACAATGTTAGGTAAGACCTTTTTCATTGGCAGATTCCTAGGGCTGCATGTAAATTTATTTTTACCAATTTCTTTTTTAATAGTGGCAAAGTGTCACATTTATGAAAGGTAGGAGATATAGGCTCTGCAGAGCAAGTTTGGGACAAGTAAAATGAGGAAAAAGGGAGGAAAAAAATAAAGAAAAACACATCCTACAGCACAGGGTAGGTGACCATGAAGAGCTGTGAGAGCCTCAGTTTCCTGTAACAAAATGTGCATTAAAAGTTTCCTTTAATTTTAAAGAAATGGGGGGCCAGGGATTTAGCTCAGTGGCTTAAGTGCCTGCCTGGCAAGCGTGAGGTCATGAGTTCGATCCCTGGTACCAAAAAAAAAAAAAAAAAAAATTTTTTTTAAAGAAATGGGACAATGTTGTTTGGCACAGCCTCTAATCCCAGCACTGGAAGGCTGAAGCAGGAGGATCTCAGCCAGTTTGAGGCCAGCCTGACTACACAGTGAATTCGAGGCTAGCCTGAACTAGATAGCAAAATCTTATCTCAAAAGACCATAACGAGCCCGGTATGGTGGTGCGTGCCTATAACCCAGCACTCAGGAGGCTGAGGCAGGAGGGTGGTTATGAGTTCAAGGCCAGGCAGGGCTCCATAGTAAGTTCAAGACCAGTCTGAATACACAACTAGACCTGTTTTAGAACAAAACAAAACAAAACCACCAAATATTGACACAAAATAAACTAACAAAGCGAAGCTGAGCACGGTGATACACATTTGTAATCTCAGCACTCTGGGAGGCTGAGACAGGAGGTCTGCTTCAAATTAGAGGCCACTCTGCACTGCAGAACGAAACTCTGTCTCACAAGAGCGTACCGTGGTCGGCCAGCAGGATCAGGTTGACGCAGCTGTGCAGGTCCCGCTGCGCCAGTCCTTCCATCAGCATCCCCAGGGCCCCGTCCACCAGCCGCAGGGCTTGGATCACCTGCAGAGGGCGGGGCAGGGCTCCCATCAGCCAAGGAGGGGAGGGCGAGCGGCTCTCATGGGCCCATGGGGGCACCAGAGAGCTGGCAGGAGCAGAGTGGTAACCCAGAAATTCGACTCTGGGCGTTTGTTCCTGGAGGGCCAGTAAGGCTGAGTGACAGGGACATGCGTCCCACGGCTGATGCACAGCTCACGGTCCTGAAACACTAAAACACAGCCACGCTCCGCGCCTTCCAGGACTCTCTGCAAAGCAAGGGCACTGGCCGGGGCTCAGGAGGGGACACCACGGTGAGCACCAGGAAGCCGGGGTTCCCAAGCGCGCCCTGCACTCACACACAGTCAGCACGGCAGCGCGGGCACAGAAATCACGGAGAACAGGGCAGGGGGCTGCTAACGGTGCCCACCTCCCAACGGTGAGCTGCAGAGCGGGTTTACTTTGTTGCTTATGTTCTGTACGTTTTTAAAGTTTTCTGTACTTTATCACACAGTGCACTGCGCTGACTTAAAGCTAAGTAAATGTCACTGATGACTGGACAAGTGTGATGGCAACAGACCAGGAAAAATGTTTGGTGCCCCCAGTGCTACTGAAACAAGGACTGCCCTTTCTTTGCATTCGTGTTATTATTTCTAACTTAAAGAACTTTATTTTATTGGTGTGTTTAAGATATACACACAGTGATGACATCGTCACAGGGAGTCTGTACCTGCCGGGATGTAACTTGATTCTCCGGGGTTTTCCCGCTCCCCTCCCCTCCCTTCAGCCTCTCTTCCCTGGCTTATTTACAAAGCTTTGTTTCCATTTTCTCCTCTAATTCTCTTTTTTTCTTACCCTTCTTCCCTTCGCCTCTCCGTCCCGGAGTCCCCTTCTCACGTGAACATTTTCCTCCCATTTCGCATTCTCTCTTATTCTTGTGGCCCTTGTTTACCCTGTTGGTCCCTCACAGCACAGAAACAATGCGGTATTTAAACAGGCGTCTGACTTATTTCACTTAAGAGTACAGTCTCAACGTGCATCCGTTTAGCTTAAATGTCTCGAGCTTATTCCTCTTTATGGCAGAATAGCGCTGCATTGTATATAAAAACCCACATCTCTATCCACTCATCCATTGATGGGCGTTTGGGGTGTTGCCAGGATTTAGCTTTTACAAACTGTGCTGCTATAAACACGGGTGCCCATACATCACTGTGGTATGGTGCTTTTAATTCTTTTAGGAAGACACCCAAGGGGAATAGCTGGGTCGCATGGGAACTCCAGTCCTAGTTTTTTGAGGCTTCTCCACACTGAGTCTCATAGTGGCTACACCAGTCTACACTCTCACCAACAGTGTTGAAAGGTTCCTTTTTCCCCTCAGCCCCTCCAGCATTGAATTTGTTGTTGGTTGATCTCTTGTTGACAGCCATTCTTCCTGGGGCGAGGTGGAATCTCAGTGTTGCTTTAATTTGCATCTCTCAAATGACCAGTGATGCTGAACATTTTTTTATATACTTATTTGCTTTTTGTATTTTTTTATCTGAGAAGTGTCTATTCATCTCAGATGCCCATTATTGCGTTTGGGTCTTTAAATGGGGGGGGGTCTGATTGTTTTAGTTTTTTCTATATTCTAGCTATTAGTCCTTTGGCTGAGGAACAGATGGCAAACTTTTTCCCCCATACTGGGCTGTCTCTTCCCTCTGCTGATGGTTTCTCTTGCTGTGCAGAAGCTTTTTAATAAGATGAGATCCAAGTTGTTGATTCTTTGTGGTATTTCTTGTGTGACTGGGTTTTGTTCATAAAGTTTTGGCCTACCCCAATGTCTTCAAGAGTCCTACCTATTCTGTATGCCAGCAGATTTAAGTGTTTCTGTTTTAATATTTAGATCTTTGATCCATTTTTATTTTAGTCTAGCGCATGATGAGAGATATGGCTTTAATTTGCGTAAGTTTTGATCTCATGCATGTGGAAAGCCAGTATTTCCAGCACCATTTATTAAAGGGGCTATCTTTCTTCCAGTGGACATGTTTGGCTCCTTTGTCAAAGATAAGGTGGCTGAGTGTGTTTGAAGTTGTTTCTGCATCTTGTAATCTGTTCCACCAATCCTCAGGTGTGGCTTTCTGCCAGTACCATGCTCATTTTTTGTTTGTGTGTTTGTTTGTTTGTTGATACAGGGTCTCACTATGTAGTTCAGGCTGTCCTTGAACTCAATATGTAACCCAGGCTGGCCTCAAACTCATGGTAATCCTCTTGCCTCAGGGTTTCCAGAACCATACTGAACAGGAGTGGTGACAGTGGACATCCTTGTCTTGTTCCTGACTTTACAGTGAAAGCTTTCAGTGTTTGTCCATTTAGTTTGATGGTGGCCATTGGTTTGTCATTGATGGCTTTTATCAGATTTAGGAAAAGAACATCTATTTCAATTTTCTGTTGGGCTTTTATCATAAATGGGTGCGGGACTTGTCAAATGCTTTATCTGCATCTATTGAGATGATCATGTGCTTTCTGTCCTTGGCTCTGTCAATGTGGTGTATCACATTTATTGGTTTGCATATGTTGAACCATCCCTGCATCCCTGGGATGAATGCCACTTGGTCATGAGGTACAATCTTCCTGATGATTTGCTGCATTCTGTTGGATTTCACTGAGGATTTCTGGGTCTACGTTCATTAGGGAGATTGGCCTGTAGTTCTCTTTTTTGGTTGGATCTTTCTCTGGTTTTGGTATCAGGATAACACTTGTCAAGAATGAATTTGGGAATATTACTTCCCTTTCAATTTCATGAGAGTTTGAGAAGTAGTGGGATTGGATCTTCTCTAAATTTCTTTTAGAATTCAGTAGTGAATCCATCAGGAGCTGGGCTTTTCTTTGGTCGTAGGTTTTCAATCATACCTTCAATTTCATAGGTAATATTTATATTTTCTTGTTTCAGCTTTGGTAATTCATATGTATCTAGGAATCTGTCCATTTCTTCTGTGTTTTCCATCTTATTAGAATATAGATTCTCAAAGTAGGTATTGGTGATCTTCTGGATTTCTGCAGGACCTGCTGTGATTTCACCCTTCTCATTCCTATGGATTTGAGTCTTTTCTTTCCTTTTTTTTTATAAGATTGACCAACAGTTTGCCAGTTTTATTTAATCTTTCAAAGAACCAACTCTCCAATTCATCCATTCTTTGTATTCTTAGTCTCCATTATGTTAATTTCTGCTTTGATTTTTGTAATTTCCTCCCTCATGAGATCTTTGGGCTTAATTGGCTCTTCTTTTTCTAGAATTTTCAAGTTCAATATTAGGTGTTCAGTTGAACTCACTCTCTTTTTCTGATATGCAAATTCACCACTATAAATTTCCCTCACAGTACTGCTTTCACTGCGTTACTTAAGTTCAGATCTACTATACTGGCAATACTGCTTAATTGTAGAAACTGTCTAACTTCTTTAATTTGATCTGTGACTCACTGGTTTTTCAGTGTTATTTAATTTCCACGTTTATGAACTTCTTGTGGCTTCTTTTGCCATTGGTTTCCAATTTCGTTGCATTACTGTCTAATAATATGCATGGGATAATTTCAGTTTCTTTGCATTAATTAATAGGTTCTATGAGCTAGTATGTGGTTTATTTTGGAGAATTTACCATGTGCAGCTAAAGAGAATGTGTATTCCAACGTTGTGGGCTGAAACACTCTGTAGATATTACTAAGTCAATCTATTCAAAAGTTTGGTTCAGTTCTGCCCTTTCTTTCTTGACTTTCTGTCCAGTTGATCTGACTATTTGTGACAGTGGGACATTAAGGCCTCCCAATAACAACTTTGTTAGTGGTTATTTGATTTTTCATGTTCATCAATATTTGTTTTATATTGTTGGTGTACTGGCATTGATTGCATACATATTTATGACTATGATCTCTTCCTGTTGAATTGTTCCCTTTGTAAGGATGTAGTGACCTTCTTGGTCTCTTTTAATGAGTCTTGGCTTAAAATCCACTTTGTCTGCAAATAGAATAGCTACCCCTGCTTTTCTCTGAGTTCCCATCCCATGGAGTATTATTTTCCAGCTTTTGACTTTCAGTCTATGAATTTCTTTTTGAATTAAATGTGTTTCTTGTATATTGCATATTGTGGGATCTTGCTTTTTGATCAATTCTGCCAGTCTGTGTCTTTTGATTGGTTAATTGAGACTATTAACATTAAGGGTTATAACTGATATGTACTGACTTTTCCTTGTCATTTTATTTTCCTAGTTTTGGTTCCTTTCCCTCACCCCGTTTCATTGCTTGCCTTGCCTGGTTCATTCTGTTTGGGGTTGTGGAGTTACAGTTCTTGTTATCTCTTTCTAGAACATTCTTCAAAACAATTTGGAGGGCTGGTTTGGATGTTATGAATTTCTTCAGATATTCTTTGTTATGAAAGTATCTCATTTCTCCATCAATTTTGAAAGATAAGTTTGCAGGGTATATTAATCTGGAGTTGAGGTTGCTTTCTTTTAGGGTTTGAAATACTTTATTCCAAGCTCTCCCTGACTTGAAGGCTTGTGTTGAGAAGTCTGCTATGATTCTGATGGGTTTTCCTTTATAGATGATTTGTTTCTTTTCTCTAACAACTTTTAATGTTTTGTTCTTCTATCTATTGACTTTCTGGAATCTTAACTACTATATGATATTTTCGATCATGACTAATTGGAGTTCTATATGGCTCATTTGTCTCTATGTCAAATTCTCTTTCCTGGTTAGGAAATGTCTGTCATTTTCTGAAGCTCTTCCATTTTTTTCTATCAGTATCTGCCCTAGAATCACTATCTACATCTCTCATTATGGTCATCATCTCTGTAGTTATCTGAGAAGTTGTCTCCGATTTGCTTTCTTCTAGGCTCATTCATCTGCTTTGTTATTTCTGTTCTTACCGCTCCAGAGAGTCTAGGTTAGCTGCTTTGAGTTGTTCCATCTCATTACCCCTGGGTTTACGTCTGGTGAGCTGGAAGCCTGGGGTTGCATCTCCCTTAAGTGTCTTCTCATTTTCTAATTTTTTTAGTTTAATTTCTGCGGTGATGCTTATAAATTGCTTTTGGCAGTTAGCTTTATTGCTAGTCTTTAGAACCCTTAGGAAACGACTATTTCTCAGCAGTGTCTTCCAGGGTAGTTGGCTTTTGGGTTTTGAGTCTGTCAGACCTGCTCAGTGTATTGGGATGAGAAGTTGCTTCCTGCTTGACCTCACCCTTGGGTCTCTGGCACCAGCTTATAGCACTTTTTTGTGACTCTTAGGCCATCTCAGTCTTCTCATTCCAGGAAGAACAAATGATTAGAACAATCACAGCACTTGGCTAAAGTAGCACAATCAGGAATAACAATAGCATCAGATATAGCCTAGGAAATGACAAACGGTGGTAACTGGTAGTCTGTTTGTTGCCTTTAACCATGTGAACTACATGTGTGGTTATACAAGAAAATCTAAACAAACCAGAAGATTGCATACAGTATGCCCTCACTATGCCAATTTTGTACTCAAGAGAAAATTTAAAATGGGTTGGGGGAAAAGATAGAGAAGACGAGGGAGAGTGTGGAAGCAAGGCTGCAGGACAAAGGAAGATTGCACAAACTGCAAAACAGGTGAAGAAGACAGGAGGAAAACAGAGAAGGGAAAAATAAAAAAAAAGACCAGAACAACAGCAACAAAAACTAGCTAATGAAGAAAGTAATACCCAACACTAACAGGGGCCTGGAAGTAGCCTAACACTGTGTGTAGCAGTGACACGCTACATCAAATTGGGCCATTAGCACGGTGAGTCAGCACATACCGTGTCTATGCACATACGTACACAAGAATGTAGTCTGTGTGTGTGTATTTATTAGGACAGGGTCTCACCATACAGTTCAGGCTGATCTTGAACTTACTATACAGCCTAGGCTATCCTGGAACTCATGGCGACCCTCCTGCCTCAGCCTCCTGATAGCTGGGATTACAAGTGTGCATCCCATACCCAGCCACGTGCAGTATCTAGTGTTGACGTTTTGAAAGTATGAATCAACAGTGCCACATTGGAATGTTCAGTAAGGTACAGAATTGCAACCACTCCAGAGTTAAAATTTTAACTATTCTGAGACTTTTGTTATTTTGAATAATCACGCACTCATCAAATACACTTGTGCTCGGTAGGAAGCACACTGTCTTAGCTTGCGGGTTAGGGCTAAACGCGTTTCCATTTTCTTACTTACCGCAGCGCTGACCGGTCCACGGCTGTGGCCCGCAGAGTCGGGCTCCTCCACGTAGATGGTGTAGAAGCTGGGTCTGCGGGGACCAACACAGAGATGCAGGGCTGGGAGGGGGTGCGTCACAGACCTGCAGCCGCTGCCCTCTCCCTCCTCCTCTCCCCGAGTCTGGTGGGGCGTGGGGGACAGCAGCAGGTGCCTCACTTGGCGTTCCCACCGTGCACTGGCAGCTGCCACCTGTGGTGCGCCCACGCTGTGGGGTTCCTGAAAGCCCTGGCTACGCGTCAGTCCAGGACACCCGCTCAGAGCGTTTCCGGGATCTGCGGTGTCACCCGGTGCTCCCTCCCCGACTTTCCAGCTCCTGAAGCCTCTGTAGTGACAGTCGGTGCCTCTGTGACTCTGCCTCGCCCTGGGACGAGGCCTCCCCTCTCCTGCACTCGCTCTGCCTCTGCAGTCACTAGTGTCAACTGCCTCCTCAAGAGCAAACAGCTCTCAAGAATGACTCTTAAAAAGTGCCCACTAAAAGGCAATTATACACCCATAATCCCAGCCCTTCGGAGGCTGAGACAGGAGGATCTCTGGGACGTGGAGGCCACCCTGGGCTACACAGTGAGTTCACCATCTCAAACACCAAAAAGGCAGTGCTTTTTTCACCAACTGTCACAGGCGGCTAGGAAGTGGGGCTCAGTGGGGTAGAGCTCTATTCCTGGCACACACAAGGCCTGGGTTCGATCCCCAGCACCACCAAAAAAAAAAAAAAAAAAAAACATTTCTGAGCCGCCTCTGTCCTGCTACACCGGACCTCTGCCCCGGGGCTGCAGGCATTACCTCTCGGCCTTGGGCAGGTCCAGCCACTTCAGCAGCGTCATGATCCTCTCCTCGTAGGGGACGGAGCTGAGAAGACACAGGAAACACCGTTTAAGAGGTGATCAAAAGAAACTACTTCCGTCCGTGCCTCCCCAGGCATGCGGATGCGCGTGGGGTCCCCGTGGGCTCAGCCCCACACAGGGTGCAGCGCGTGGGTTTGTTTCCTCCACCTTCTCGCGTCCACGGCACTCAGCCTCAGCCCCAGCCAAGGGCAATGGGCTGTTTCCCGTGCAGTCTATGCGGTCTACTTCTCCCCCGCTGCATCTCCTGTCAAACACCTGGGCTTGTTTGAAACTGAATCAGCAGTGTGCAAATGAAAGATTACAGCTCAGCAGAGGAAGGCAAGCAGCAAACAACAGACTGATGCGTAAATTCGAGTGTTACCAGGTGACCAGTGCTAGGGAAAACAGAAAACCCAGCAGCGTGGGTGCCGTGACGCCCACCTGTGATGCCTGCACTCAGGATGCTGAGGCAGGAGGAGTGCTACGGGTCCCAGGCCAGCCTGGGCTCCACAGAGACAGGCTGCCTCACCAAACCGAGGCACCAAGGCCTGAGCGGTCCCGCCTAGACAGAGCCGCATCTCCAAGTGCTCGCCCGCCTACCCGTTGTAATTCTTGTAGATGGTAGGAAAGGAACCATTGATCGCCACATCTGATCCAGGCCAGAAGTAGGAGGCAGTTTTCAACCCTTGGTGCATGGCTGTCAGCCATATCTGGAAGGAGGGAAAACGGGTTAAGCAGAAAGAGTAGGGGAATCAGTGTTCATGGTCATGGTGTAACCTACTAGGAATAAAGATTTTGGTTGTAAAATTTGTTGCAATTATTACAATTCGTTCATGGCGGTTAAAATGTAAAATTACTCAAATATCTGCCTCCAAAATACAAAAGCATAGGAAAGCAATGAGAACCAAGTTCATTTTTTTTCAAATTGATAAAATTATACAGTTTTCCTTTCTCTGTAAAAGAATTACTGTCAGGCATGGTGGTGCATGTCTACCATCATAGCGAACTGGGAGGCTGAGGCAGGAGTGCAAGTTGGAGGCCAGACTGGGTAACTTAGCAACCTAGTGGGGACTATGCCTCAAAACAGAAATACATATATATATATATATATATGCATGCATAAGTGCATTAAATAATTAAAATAAATTACAAAACAAATTGAGAGGAATATTCATCTTTCTGTGCTCTTTTTTGTTTGTTGGTATGTTTCTTTTGAGACAGGGTCTTGCTAGATAGCCCAGGATGGCCTTGAACTCACAGAAAACCTCCTGCCTCAGCCTTTCTAGTACTGGGATTACAGGTGTACCCCACATGTCCAGGTCAAATTGATCCATTTCTAACCCCTCACCCAAGTTCCACGCAAAACCACTTGGATGATCCATCATGAATGTCTTTAAAAATTCAAATTTTAATGCTAAATAGTGGTAAAACAGCCTCACACTCCAGCCCTTGGCAACCACAGTGGGGGCCACTCACTGGCTGTCCACTCCACCAGGCAGGGTTGTTCTTCTCTGCTGAAGACAGTGAGAAATTCTTGTTGAGATTCACATCGTACATGTTGTTGTCAATGATGCCGTGGGATTCTGGATAGAGCCCCTAAATGTGAATTTCAAAATAGAGACTAAGATAAAATAACATACTGGCAAAACATACACTGAAGTTACAGCGGTGTGAGCTCCATATCCGTATCTCCTAAGGGTGGCACACACCTACCCACATAAAACACCAGGACCCGGATCCAAAGTTCAGGAGATAGAGACGCAGACAGATTTCTGCACTGCTGGTGCTTTTATAAATTAACTGTGGGCACTCATTAATTAACTGTTACTAAAGTCTCCACATTGCCATAATGATTGGCCACTGTTTATGTTAGTCATAATTACAAAAATATATTAGATAGAAGCATGTATTTACTTATTTTCCTTTTATTTTTTGAGTCAGAGTCTCACTACGTATTCCAGCCAGGCTGGCCTTGAACTTACTATGTAGCCCAGGCTGGCCTCAAATATATGGTGATCCTCCTGCCTCAGTCTCCCAGTGCTGGCATTACAAGCATGCACCTCCACATCTGGCTGAGATTATTGAGTTTGTTCAATTATTCCATTAATGAGTTCATTTATAAAACAGAAGTCTTTATCAGGTCAAACAATCATAAAAATACTAGGAAAGAACAAAACTTTCCATGCTAAAGTTCTCCTCATGAATAGCCTACTGTTCCTAGCAGGCCTCTGTTAAGCCAAAGGTTTTCTCAGGGAAAGGCTTGTCTTACTTGCTCACAAACGTGAATGAACCTAATGCTAGGACACTCGTGTTAAGGCCTTGAAGACTTTTATTGACCTTATAGTACCCAGGCCTTCCTGGCCTGAATTAAGCCATTAACCAATACTATGCATGCTTGTGACCCAACCCTGTCTATGAGACACAACCACTTCCTGTCCAGCCACTTCCTGTCTGTGAGCTCTGTGTGGCACAGCCACTTCCTGTCCAGCCACTTCCTGTCTGTGAGCTCTGTGTGGCACAGCCACTTCCTGTCTAGCCACTTCCTGTCTTTGAGCTGTCTGTCTCCCCAAGGGGCTGACCACTCACCGTGACGATGGTGTAATGGTTTGGGAATGTCTTGGTGGGATACACAGATCTCATGTATTTTGAATGAATTCCACAATTTTCTGCAACAAAACAGGGTGATGAATTAGAAAGTTTTTTTCTTCCCCAGAAGTATTTTAGATAACTAAAACTATGAACATGAAAGTTTTCCAGAAGAACAGAAAACGAACAGTGTGGAGTAGAGATGGAAGGAAGTTGAAATTCTGACCCCTTTACCTTCTTCCCCGCCAAGGAAGGTCAGTTTTTAGGAGAGGAGGGTGCCGAATCAAAATCTCTAAACGTTTTCTCTAGAGCTGGATAATATATGCGTTATATCTTAGCACCACAGAGGCAAACAAATAAGCATGTCTGTGTTCTAATAAAACTTTATTGATAGACATGAAATGTGAATTCACATAATTTTCACTCCTTATAAGACTTCATTCTTCTTTAAACCATTCAAACCATACAGCGATTGCTACCATACGGCCAGCTATGCAAAATCAAACAAAATGGGCAGGATCCGACCTGTCTGTAAGGCATGGAAAACCACAAAAACCAGCGAAACTGACCAGGAAACAGAAACTGGTTTGACTTCTACAACGTGAGCTACGTCACAGTCATGTTTACAAAGGGAGCGGAGCTCCCTGCTTACTGTTTGCAGTTCAGTTCCGTCTGTCTCCGAGTCACCTATGACTCGTGCACAAAGTCTGGCATTTGTCCTGCACTCACCGTTCTGCTGTTTGCCACCTGGGCCCTGACCTTCCTTCAGGAGGACCGAGTTCCCGGGGCACATGGCTGTTTCCTTCGCCACTATACAGGGTGAGAAATTCCCCATAGCCAAATCTCAGTGCCTCTGACTTGGAAAGAAAGCTTGCTTATTACAAATTCTGCTCTGCTTAAAATAAAAAGTGACATTAATTGCTGGCCAAAATGTCACAAGCTTTGCAGCTGGAAACAATAACTGTTTTCCCAAACAGAGGCAGTGTTGGTCTCCTTCCCAGTCCCTGTTCAGTTTCCAGTATGTTCCGAGAACTGCCTCCTTGGGGACCCTCCAGGCCCACGCCAAGCATACAACACTGGGCCCTCAGAGGAGAGGGAACCCACCCACAGTCTTTTTCTGTTTTCTGTTTTGAGACAGGGTCTCACTATGTAGTTCAGGCTGGCTTTGAATTCACTATGTAGCCCAGGTTGGGCTCACATTTGAGGTGATCCTCCTGCCTCAGCCTTCCAGGAGCTCAAGTATGTGCCTGACACCTGACAAAACAATCTACATTTTTGACAAGTACCCAAAATGATTCAGATACGCTTAAGTTTAAAAATTACTCTCGGACTTGATTCACAAGGGAGAATTTAAAATTAAACTACTCTTTATTTTTCTTTTTGAGTCAATGACATTTGTAAATAATTCATGTCCTCGGTTGGGAAAAAACACACAATTGCTAAGAGATCATGTAAAGACTAGCAGGGGGTCCACATTGCCTTTGAATATCCATCTTTGAAATTCTACCCAGTAAATCTCTTTATGCATCTTATTGACACGTCCCCGCACCGTATCCCATGAGTAGGGCAAGAAAAGGGCCCCGTGTCTGCTATGGAGGCGCTGGGGACCCATCCACTGGCCTGTCCTTTGGTGAGCCTGCCCACGGGCACCCACAGTCCAGTCCCAGTTCCCACGCCCCATACCTTTGCCTCTGATGCCGAGCTTATGTCTCTGTCGCTCTCTCAAACTCTAGGGCTTACACACACACACGCACGCACGCACGCACAAGCAGCGTGGAAGGCAGCACTCTGGGACGAGTCCCGGCATCCTTAGGTGACCACGCACCCTGCTCCTGGATCAGCCAGAACCAAACTTGGTCACAGGGAGACACAAACAAGGACAGACCCCCTCTGCCCTGGGCACCTCAAGCCAAGCTTTCTCACACACTGCAGGACAGACTGGTCCTGGGCCACAGTGCAGGGCACCGGCCTCGGTGTGACCCTGAGGAAACCGTCTCTGCAGTCACACACATCAGTGGGTCCTAAACCCTTTAGACAAAAGGAGACCCTCCACACTGCTCTTGAGTATTGTTTTGTTTTGTTTGTGTTTGTTTTTTGAGACACGGTCTCACTAGGTAGTCCAGGCTGACCTTGAACTCACTCTGGATTGCCCAAGCTGGGCTTGAACTTGCAGCAATCCTCCTGCCTCAGCCTCCCATGTGCTGGGTTTACCAGTGTGCACCATCACACCAAGCTCCAAACTGCTCTTTAAACTGTCTCTCCTGCCTTCACCTCTCTCTCAAAAAAACTAAACTCAGCTTGCCTAATGCTACAGCGCCCCTTTGTGGGTGGCTGCAATATATCCCAAGCCACACAGATTCAAAGTTAGATGAGGATTTACTTACATGACTCAGTATTTTAGCCAGGCACGGGTGGTGCAGCACTCAAGAGCCTGAGGCAAGAGGATTGCCTCGAGTTCTAGACCAACCTGGGCTACACAGTGAGTTCAAGGCCAAAAAAAAAAAAAAATTAATATTTTATATTTGGAAGCACCTGCCTGGCAAGCAAGTTCAATTTCTGGTACCAAAAAAAAATTTTTTTTAAATATTTGGACAGAGGTAACCTATTGTTATGGATTAAAAACTGGTGGTCAACTTAACACCAGCTGAATTAAATCAGCATGGTGCTGAGTGTAGATGTCCCACCTGGGGAAAGTTGCCAGCATAAATAGACGTGGAGATGAAGAGTGAGGCATTGTGGGCTCTCCTAAACGTTGCTGTTTGAGCCTTTGGTTCTGGGGGAGCTCGTCATGACTAGCCAACCCAGTGTGAGTTCCACCATTACCCTCAGAGGAGCTCAGGACCTTGCTGGTGAGAGTGGCTGTGGTTCACTTTGGGGAGCTCTGGTCCTTACACTGAGCATGGCTTCCTGGCTCTGGAGGGGAAGACTGTTTAATCTCCAGGTGGAAACTTACCGCGCTGGCTTCCTGGCACGGTACTCGACTGTGCTTATCGTCAGAGGAGCTCGGGACCCTCTATGTCGCTGAGGATGGCTGTGGTGCTTTTCAGGGCAGCCCTGGTCTTTATTAGGAGCATGACTTCTCGGCTCCAATGTAGAACCCTCAACCTACCAGCACAGCTCCTTCACCCTGCTGGCATAGACTTCCTAGCTTCCACCCCTGACCTTTGGGCCTTCCCAGCATGGATCCGTAAAACAGACTGGCTTGAGTCCTTCTGGTGAGCTCTAGACCTCCTGCTGGACTCGTGGGAGACACTGTCATGGGCTCTGGGTCTTCATCTGAACTCATGCAGGACACTGCTGTGGGATTCAGACCCTTGACTGAATATTCTGGATCTTCAGTGCTGTGGACAGATTTCTTGCACTTTCTTGTGTTAACTGTGGGTGATCATCATAAAATAATATTATAAACTCTGTGTCCTGATTCTAATTGTTCTCCTCACAACTGCTGTCTACAACACCTATTAAATTATTTTACACTACAATAAAAAACTGCATATAGTTTTAGAGAGGTACTACCACTTGACGGTCTTGGTCTAATAACAACATCATTATTATCTTCCAGCACTGTGTTTGCTCTTTCATTGTGATTTTGCGTGACTCCCACCAAACTTCGCACCAGTCATGAGCACCACGGCCGTGCTGGTGAACCTGTCAGAGCTCTCGGTGAAGCAAGCAGCCTGCCGAGGCCCTCGTGCCCCTGGCTCATCACCCCCACAAACCCGGCCTCTCTCCAGGGTGCACAGGACTCCTCTGCAGGACCAGACTCCCCAGCCAGGGGACCACAGAGCCCGAGGACACATGGGAGCCACACAGGCTGCACGACACCTCCGACCCCCAGGTTTATGCTTCTCTTCTTCCAGATCTCACGCCCCAAGTCCCTTAGGTGCCCGGGGTGCTTCTCCCCCACCCAGCAGATGAGGCAAAGCCCGTGAACCTGGCCCTGGGAGACAGAGGCAAATGTCTGAGAGAATGTTTCCAGGTAAAGCATCTCAGATCACCCACGTTAAGTCAAAAACAAAAACAAACAAACAAAAAATCCAAACTGGACCCAGGCCTGCGTCCTGGGAAATGCACCCACTTTCACCTGCGAGACGAGCGGGCATCTCCCCTTGTGCTGGGGACCTTGCTTTTCTCCTGCAAACCAAGCCCCAACCTGCTACAGAGCCACAAACTGCAGATTTCTGCCCCCAAAGCCACAGAACTATTCAAGGCTCCAGACTATTCTGCCTCTCAAATCCCTGCATGTCTGCTTAAAAAATGAGATCTAATCCTCGTATGCAATTAAAAGAATTTAACTGAAAGAAAGTCAGACGAGGAACAGAACTATAAAGTCAATTTTTCTTTTCATTTCCTGGAAACAAGTGTGGGGAGGCCGGGGATGTAGCTCAGCAGCACAGTGCCTGCTTGGCAAGCCACAAGGTCCTGAGTTCGATTTCCGGGAGCAAAACCAAAACAAAAGAAAAAAACCATAAAACATGGGTGGAAACCTCAAACTCCCAAATGCCCAAAGCCACAGGACAGGGAATAAATGTGCCAAGCCACCAGCATTTCGAGCAAGGACACCCTCGGCCTCGGCCTAGCTTCTTCCAGAGCTTAGAGCTCAGTTTCGACGGCACAGAGCACTTCAGCAGAGGCACCCCGTAACCCAAGAACGCCACTCCGTACAGGAAAAGGGAGAAGACAGGGAAGAGGTTCTGATCGTTACCACGTACCCTTGAATATGTAAACTAAAATGTTTACTGCATGCACAATGCACTTCCAGAAAACTATTTTTTGTTTTTGTCATTGTTTTTGAGACAAGGGCTCTCTCTTATAGTCCAGGCTGGCCTTGAACTCATAGCAATCTTCCTGCCTCAGCCTCCTATGCCACCATGCCAAGCAAGCAGATTTATCTTAATAGAAACTTCACAAACAAGAAAGGAATGGAATAAAATGTTCAAAGTGCTGAAAGACAAAATTTTTAAAATGCTAACCAAGAATCCTTATTGACAGGCATGGTGGCACATCCCAACACTTGGGAGGCTGAGGCAGGAGGATCCTCAGGAGTTTAAAACCAATTTGGACTACATAGTGAGTTCAAGGTCAGTCTTAATGGTGAAACTTTGTCTCCAAACAAACAAAAGGATAGCAAGAGAGGGGGGGAAGGAACAAAAGAACTATAAACCAAACTAAACAACAAAATGGCAATAGGAAATCATTTCATATTAATAATCACATTAAACATAAAGTGATTAAAATACCCAACAAAAGAACAGAGAGTAGCTGGATTACAGAACAACATCCAAAAGCTAGAAAAAGTGGTGCACACCTGTAATCCCAGGACTCTGGAGGCTGAGGCAAGAGGATCTCTGAGAGTTCAAGGCCACATAATCCTTGTCTCAAAAAACAAACATACAACACAAAAACAGAACAAAATCCAAGTATCTTCTCTGCAGCAACAGAGACTCTGCAGCAATTTAAGGGCAGAGGGCTGAGCGCAGCCATGGAAGGAGAGGGTCCGTCAAACAGCACCCAAAAGGAGGCAGGGGCAGCTAAACTTTTATGTGAGAGAACAGACTTTGAGAGAGAAAAGACTCAAAGCTGATCAAGAAGGGCACCAGCAGTGTGAATCACCAGGAGACGCAACGACTGTAAATCTGCGTGCGCCTCAAGTCAGAGCCCAAGTACACAGAGATTCCAATCAGAAGGGAAAGTGGACAGCAGCTCAGGACTAGCAGGAGACCTCGGGATCCTGCTTCCCACAGTGGAGAGGAGAGCCAGACAGCAAGTCAGGAAAGAAGTGTGGACCTGCTGGGTGGGCGGGTACAGACCTGGACTCCAGCACCCAGGAGGCTGAAGCAGGAAGGCCGCAAGTTCAAGCCCAAGCCCAGCAATTTAGCAACTTAAAGTCTCAAGATTAAAAATATTAAAAAGGAGAACAGGGACGATGTCAATCAACAACAACAAAACCCCAAAACAATGACAAACGGTAGACATGAATGACGCTGTAGAACAGAGATCCAAGAGACACACATAGGCCAATCAACTACCCCTGCACACACGTTTTTCTCACTTGCACGTGGACTGTGTTCCAGGGTCGGTGACACAGCAGGCAAGTCTTCAGAAGATCGCTCTTTTGCAAAACGAAGGAGACGAGAGAAGGAGGGATGGAGAGGGAAAGAGAAGGGGATGAAAAAAGAATTACGGTGCACCGCAAACGGACCAACTCCCACAGGGACTGTGACCGTCCTGTATGACCAACATGCACCATAAAAACAATAAAATACGTCCTATGACTTAAAGCAAGTGAAACCATAAATCTGTATATTAGAAGGACAACTGGGAAATTTACAAATACATGGAAATGAACACAATTTTGAACAACCAATGCCACAAAGAAGAAATCAAAAGGGAAATGTAAAAACCATTTTGAGACAAGACAAATGAAAGTGAAAACACAGGACCGGGGGTTTAGCTCAGTGGCATAAGCGCCCTGCTTGGCAAACACAAGATCATGAGTTCAATCCCCGGTACCAAAACAAAATAAAGTGAAAACACAATGTAGCAAAATTTACAAGAAGCAAAGAAAGTTATACTAAGGCAACAAAGGTTATACTAAATTATAAGAGTAAGTGCCTCAGTTTACAAAGAAGAAGGATTTCAAATAAACAACTCAAGTAACTAAAAAGGGCTGGCTGGTGGCACACAGCCATAACCCTAGCACTCCAGAGGCTGAGGCAGGAGGATTTCCATGATTTTGAGGCAAGCCTAAACTTCATAATGAAACCCAGTCTCAAAAAGACATCCCCCCCCAAAAAAAATAAAAAGAGAACAACAAGCCAAACCAAAAATTTCAAAAAGGAAAAATGAAGATTAAAGATTAAAACAGAAAATACAAAACAATAGAAAAGGGAATCTGTTTTTATAAAAAGTAATCAAAGCCTTTATTTAACTATTCTAAGATAAAAGTGAAAAGATTCAAATAATAAAACCAGAAAGAGAAATATGACAACTGGTACTTCAGAAAATAAAAGAATCACATGAAACTAAAATGAGTAATACACGCCAATGAACGGGAAATCCATGACTGTAATTCCTGTCATCTGTAAGACTAAGTCATGAAGAATGGAAAGACTAACCAGATTGATACCAAAGAAGTAGAGTGAATCAGAAATCAAAAACCACCCAACAAGCAGGCACGGTGGCACATGCCCCTAATCCCAGCTCTATGGGAGGCTGAGGCAGGAGGATTGCAAGTTTGAGTCCAGCTTGAGCAATTCAGCAAGATTTTGTCCCAAATAAAAAATAAAAAGGACTGGAGATACACCTCAGTGCAAAGACCCTGGGTTCAATTCGCAGTACAGAAAGGAAGGGAGGGAGGGAAGAAAACAATAGAAAGAGAAATTTTCAAGCAATGAAAAGCCCAGGATGAGATGAATTCACAGGCAAATGTTACCAAACATTTCATGAATTACTTCAGCTCTTGTAAACTCTTACGGGAAATGGAAACTACAGCACTTCCAAATTCATCTCAAGAGAGCAGCCTTACCCGATAGGAAAGCCATGCAGCCACCGCAAAAAGAGAACACTTCGTGCCAATATCCCTGATGCAAGCAGAAGTCAGACTCCACAACAACAGACAAGCAAACTGAATTCAACAGAACAGCAAAAATACCACACATGACAATCGAGTGGGATTCATGCAAAGATGGTCTAACCCAGGTAAAACAGTTAATGCAGTACACCACATTAACAGAACAGAGTAAAAATTATAAGCATCTCACTAGATGCAGAAAAGCCTTTGATAAAATTCATGTTCGTGTGAAAGTTCTCAACATTCTAGGAACAGAGGGAAATTTCAACATGTAAAAGTCCATGCTTGCCACCCCTCAGCCAGCATCCCACCTGGTGCTTATGAACAGAAAGCTTCTGCTAAGATTAGAAAAGAGGCAAAACATTCAGCCTCTCCACACCTACAAAACATGGTAAAGTCGGCCTGTATTACACAGCAAGGCCCTGCCTCAGGAAACAAAGGAGAAAGGAGGAGAAACAGGCAGTGCCCTTCCCGTGATCCAGCCAGCACTTGGGCTGGGGGACAAGAATTGCCAATCTCGCCCCTCTCCTCCCTACCAAGTGACCGGCAGATTCAGAGGAACACGGGATGAGCTGATAGCCACTGAGGTACAAAAACCACTTAATGCTTGTAGTATTTGATTGACTCTGCAAATCTGAGCATCTATTTAGAGGATAACAATACGCAATGTAGCAACTGTGGGAGATTTCCTTCTGTCTTGTTCTTGAAAGCCAATGTTGTTCTCACTGCTTTGTTTTGCTCCACTTTATTGCTTTGTTTTTCTCAATGTTTAATTTTTATTGGTTCTATTGTGTTGTTTCCTTTCATCTTATTATGTCTGACGGTGTGGGCAGCTACTCTAAAGATAACAAGAAGCATTATGGTAGCAATGGTTGATTTCCTATTATCCCATTTTGATGTCCTGTATCACTTTCAATGTTGGTTTTGATTGGCTTTATTCTATTTTGTTTGGTTTTATTCTCTTTAAAATAAAAAAATTAAAAATAATAAAAAAAGAAAAAAGAAATTCTGTAAAGTTGCAGGATACAAAATGAGCATGAAAATCAGTTGTTTGTTCTATGCACTGAATAATGAACTATCAAAAAAGAAATCTAGGAGAATAATATCATTTGTAACACTATGAAAAAAGAATAAAATTCCTAGGAATCAATTTTACTATGGAACTGAAAGACCTGTCCACTGAAAACTGAGAAATGTTAGGGAAACAAATTGAAGAAGAAAACAAATGGACATTTAGTGCTCATGGGCTGAAAGAAATGTTATTAAAATGTTCATCCCACCCAAAGCTATCCACAGATTCATTACAAGCCTGTCAAACTCACAAGGATACTTTTTACAGAAATAGAAAAAAATTTATATGGAAGCATAAAGACCTCAAGTAGCCAGAATAATCTAGGAAAAGTACAAGACAGGGAGCATCACGTTTCTGGATTTCAAAATACACTTCAAAGCTACAATATTTGAAACACTATGGTACGGTATGGCATAGAGACAGATGCACAGACTGGTGAGATCGAGTAGAGTGCCCAGAAGTGAAGCCAGGCAGATGTGATCAACTGGCCCCCAGGGAGGGCACAGAGAGAATCCACATTGGGAAGGAGCATGTCTCAACAAGTCGTGTTAGAAAATGCAGGGTCCCACTCGGAAGAACAAACGCGACCCTTAGCTCACACTGCATGAACACCAACTCACATGTTAAGGTGTGTAACTGGGGACACCTGGAAGGAAAAATGGGGGGAGCTTCACGATGTGCATTTTGACCTTGATTTCATGGTGACACTAGAGGTAGAGACAGACAAGGAGGGTGACACCAAACCACACAGCTCTGCACTGCAGAGCAATGATCAGCGGGTGGAAACATGGCTCTGGGATGGGAGAAAATATTTGCAACTCCTGCCTAGCAAAGGTTTATGACTGCCTTTTAAAATGGAGAAACCAGGCATAATGTTACGTGCCTGTCCTGTAGTTCCAGCACTCTGGAAGCTGAGGCAGAACAACTGGCGTGAGTTTCAGGGCGCCTGGACTACATAGTGAGTTAAAGACCAGCCTGAACTGCACAGTGAGACCCTGTCTATAAAAAGAAAAAAGTGGGGGCAGGGGCAAGCACAGTACCTGCCTGGCAAGTGCAAGGTCCTGAGTTCGATTCCCAGCACCAAAAAAAAAAAGGCAAGAACTTAAGCAGCCATTTCTGGTGAAGGACACAGTCACCAGCAGGCCTATGAAAAGCTGCATCAGTGATTATGAGGAAATGTAAGTCAGAAGTACAGTAAGGTCCTGCCTCACTGTATGCAGACATTCATCCAAAAAAACAGTGCTGAAAACAATCTGGGGAAATGGGAACACTTGTGGGAATGCAAAAAAGTGCTGCTTCTAAGGAAAACGGCATATAAGTAATGCAAAAAATTGCAACTAGCATGGCAGCACATGCCTGGAATCCCAGCACTCAGGAGGCTGAGGCAGGAGAATCACTGTGAGTTCACGGTAAGCCTGGACTACATAGTGAGACCCTGTTTCAAAAAAAAAAAAAAAAGCAGCATGACCATATGACAATACAACGTCACTTCCAGGTAGATGCCCAGAAATCAGGATCCCAGAGACACGAGCACCGCTGCGTTCTGCTCACAGTACGGAGAGAGGCAAGTACTGACAAACCCAATGTGGTGGCACATTTGCTTGTAGTGTCGTGCTCTGGAAGGCTGAGGCAGGAGACTGCAAGTTCAAGCCCAGGCTAGGCAATTTAGCAATGTAACAAGACCCTGTCTCAAAATAAAAATTAAAAAAGGGTTGAAGAGTGGCTCAATGTGAAGGCACTGTGTTCAGTCCCCAGTTACCTGCAACCTACCTCAATTCCTTTTTTGGGGCATGGGAGTTAAGACAAGATCTCACAATGTAGTACAGGCTGGCCTCAAATTTACAGCAATCCTTCTGCCTCGGCCTCCTTAGTAATGGGATTGCAGGCACCATGCCCACCTCCAATAGTTTAGAGAAACTAAAAAAAAATAGCAATAATGATGTGGGATACACATTTATAATTTTCCCTTTTAAAAGAAAGAAATCTTGTAATACACAAAAAAATGATAAACCTCACATAAGACATTATACTAAGTAAAAAAAGCCAAAAACAGAAACACAAATACTGCATGATTCTACCCATATACAGTGTCTGAAACAGTTAAAATCCTGAAAGCAAAACACAGGAGGGTGCTAGCCAGGGACTGGGAGAAATCATTAACCAGTAGAAAATTTTGGTTTTGCAAAATGAGCCAAGTTCTCAAGAGCTGCTGTGCAGCCCTGCAT